>WNWK01011778.1:15000-62890 GCA_009830355.1 Cherax destructor | reverse complement strand
CCCAGGTGGCCCCCCAAACCGCTGACTGCCCCAATCAAAAAGTGGTCTATTGGAAGTAGTTTGCCAACATATGGGCACTCCCCCCCAAACAATGAACACCATAGTGTAAATGGTTAATCCTACCTAAAAAAATAGCTAAGTCAAATAATAATAAAAAGCAAGATATGAACGTTTGGCTATTATCAAAAATATCAGCAATAAAAAATTAAAGGGAAAATTGTCGTGTCGTAATTGAATACCTTTGTGTTTTAAAATCATCTTAGCTTTACATGCCGGCCCTTTTGTTGACGCCCGATCCCCGCTCAGGGAAAGGCTCCACCTGGGCATCGGCCTCATAACCCCCCTAGACCTCCCCTAGAACGCGTGGCCTGGTATCTCCCCTTCCCGACTCGTTAATATGTCCATCCTACAGTGTGAGCCCTTTTGACAACCTATATCTCCCCCGCCCAACCCCAAAAAAATAAAATATATACATAATAACATATAATTTGGCCCATTCTGGGGCCCAATGCTGTAAACCTTCCTGGTTCAGTCTAGGAAGGGGCCCAGTGGAGAATGTGTCTTACCCCCCGCAGTTCCCACCTTTCACTAGTAAAGGAAAGTCAAATGCAGCATCGGGTTTTGTCACTTCCTCATAAGTCCCCAGTGTATTTTGGAACCCTTTACTAGTATATCTCGGTCTGACTGGTTGGGCGAAACTTACGTAATTTGAAATAAGTGATCGAGTGCCGACTTTTTTGGGGGCTGATTAAGAAAAAGGGGTTTTAAAGAAGAATGGTCCCAGAATAAGAACACTGTTATTTGCTTCAAATGGCGTTTGGGTTTTAAAAATCCCTATCTGTTTTTATATATATATATATATAATAAAACCCTTGACTCAATGAAAAAGTCTTTTAAATCTGTTTAGGCTGTTTGTGAATACTTAAGTTATTTATTTGATAAAAGGGATTATGTTTTACTCATAGTGTTTACGATATGAAGTGATTATTAATGTTGTTAATAAAACCAACTTGAAACTAGAAAGATTCTTTTTTCCTCTATAAGTTGAGCCTGGCCTTGATGACTCCTGGGCGACCCTGTGTAGTGACTCCTAGACGACCTGTGTATGACTCTAGACGACCCTGTGTATGATGACTCCTAGGCGACCTGTGTATGATGACTCCTAGACGACCCATGTGTATGATGACTCCTAGACGACCCTGTGTATGATGACTCTGGGAGCCTGTATGATGACTCCTGGGCAGAGATAATCCTGTCATTATTAGCAATTTGCTACAAGAAGCTCCTGGCTAGTGATCTACGAGGCTATGTCCGTAACAACACCCTACTCTTCCTCCACCTCCTCCTACTCTTCCTCCACCTCCTCCTACTCTTCCTCCACCTCCTCCTACTCTTCCTCCACCACCTCCTACTCTTCCTCCACCTCCTACTCTTCCTCCACCACCTACTCTTCCTCCACCACCTCCTACTCTTCCTCCACCTCCTACTCTTCCTCCACCTCCTACTCTTCCTCCACCTCCTACTCTTCCTCCACCTCTGCTCTTCCTCTCCACCTTTCTCTTCCATCACCACCTGCTCTTCTTCCACCTCCTACTCTTCCTCCCTACTCTTCCTCCACCTTCCTCTTCCTCCACCACCCTCTTCCTCCACCTCCTACTCTTCCTCCACCTCCTCCTCCTTCCTCCACCCACCCTGCTCCTTCCTCCTCCTACTCTTCTCCACCACCTCTGCCTTCCTCCACCTCCTGCTATTTCCTCCACTCCTGCTCTTCCTCCACCTCCTACTCTTCCTCCACCACCTACTCTTCCTCCACCACCTACTCTTCCTCCACCACCTATAACATCACCTCCTACTCTTCCTCCTCCTACTCTTCCTCCACCTCCTACTCCTCCTCCACCACCTACTCCTTCCTCCACCACCTCCTACTCTTCCTCCACCTCCTACTCTTCCTCCACCTCCTACTCTTCCTCCACCTCTTCCTCCACCTCCTACTCTTCCTCCACCACCTCCTACTCTTCTCCACCACCTCCTACTCTTCCTCCACCTTCTACTCTTCCTCCACCTCCTACTCTTCCTCCACCACCACCTCCTACTCTTCTTCCACCACCACCACCTACTCTTCCTCCACCACCACCTCCTGCTCTTCTCCCTCCTACTCTTCCTCCTACTCTTCTTCCACCACACACTCTACTCTTCTCCCTCCTACTCTTCCTTCCCTCCTACTCTTCCTCCACCTCCTACTCTTCTTCCACACCACCTCCTGCCTCTTCCACCTCCCCTCCTACTCTTCCTCCACCTACTCTTCTTCCACACACACTCCTGCTTCTTCCACCTCCTGCTCTTCTCTCCTACTATTCCTCCACCACCTACTCTTCCATAACCACCTCCTGCTCTTCCTCCTACTCTTCCTCCACCTCCTACTCTTCCTCCACCACCTACTCTTCCTCCACCTCCTACTCTTCCTCCACCTCCTACTCTTCCTCCACCTCCTACTCTTCCTCCACCTCCTACTCTTCCTCCACCTCCTACTCTTCCTCCACCTACTCTTCCTCCACCTCCTACTCTTCCTCCACCACTACTCTTCCTCCACCTCCTCTCTTCCTCTGCCTACTCTTCCTCCTCCTACTCTCCTCCACCTCCTGCTCTTCCTCCCTCCTACTCTTCCTCCACCTCCCTCTTCCTCCACCCACCCTCCCTGCTCTTTATTTCACCTCCTACTCTTCTTCCACCTCCTATCTCTTCTTCCCACCACCACCTCCTACTCTTCTTCCACCACACCTCCTACTCTTCTTCCACCACCTCCTACTCTTCTTCCACCACCTCCTACTCTTCTTCCACCACCACCTCCTACTCTTCTTCCACCACCACCTCCTACTCTTCCACCACCACCTCCTACTCTTCCTCCACCTCCTACTCTTCCTCCACCACCTCCTACTCTTCTTCCACCACCACCTCCTACTCTTCTTCCTCCACCACCACCTCCTACTCTTCTTCCACCCCACCTCCTACTCTTCTTTACCACCTCCCTACTCTTCTTCCACCACCTCTGCTCTTCTTCCTCTCTCTTCTTTACCACACTCCTATATTCTTCTGCCACCTCCCTGCTCTTCCACCACCCTCCTGCTCTTCTTCCACCCTTCCACCTCCTACTCTTCTTCCACCACCTCCTACTCTTCCTCCACCACCTCCTACTCTTCCACCACCTACTCTTCTTCCACCTCCACCTCCTACTCTTCTTCCACCACCACCTCCTACTCTTCTTCCACCACCACCTCCTACTCTTCTTCCACCACCTCCACTACACCTGCCTCCTCCTCTTCCACCACCTCCTACTCTTCTTCCACCACCTCCTACTCTTCTTCCACCACCTCCTACTCGTCTTCCACCACCTCCTACTCGTCTTCCACCACACCTCCTACTCTTCTTCCACCACCTCTCTCGTCTTCCCTGCCCTCCTAATCGTCTTCACACCTCCCTACTCGTCTTCCACCACCACCTCCACCTGCTTCTTCCACCACCTCCTGCTCTTCTTCCACCACCTCCTACTCGTCTTCCTACCTCCTCTCTACTTCTACCACCTCCTACTCTTTATTACCCACCTCCTACTCGTCTTCCACCTCCTGCCGTCTTCCACCTCCTACCACTCGTCTTCCACCTCCTATAGTGTTCCACCACCTCCTACTCTTCGTCCTACCACCTCCCTGTATTCCACACCTACTCAGTCTTCACACCTCCTACTCGTCTTCCACCACCTCCCTCGTCTTCCACCACCACCTCCTACTCTTCTTCCACCACCTCCTACTCGTCTTCCTCCACCTCCTCCTACTCGTCTTCCAAAACCTCCTAACACTCTTCCTCCACCACCACCTACTCTTCCTCCCCCTCCTCCTCTTCCTCCACCTCCTCCTACTCTTCCTCCACCACCTCCTACTCCTATGCACTCCACCACCTCCTACTCTTACTCCACCACCTCCTACTCTTACTCCACCACCTCCTACTCTTACTCCACCTCCTCCTACTCTTCCACCACCACCTCCTACTCTTCCTCCACCACCACCTCTCTCCTCTTCCACTCACACCACCTCCTCCTCCTACGTACTGCCAAACTTCCTATGTTGCCACCTTCCTATGTTACTACCACCCTTCCTATGTTACTACAAGCCTTCCTATTTTACTACCACCCTTCCTAAGTTACTACTACCTTCCCTATGTTCCTATCACCCTTCCTATGTTACTATCACCCTTCCTATGTTACTACCACCCTTCCTATGTTACTACCACCCTTCCTAAGTTACTACCACCCTCCCTATGTTCCTATCACCCTTCCTATGTTACTATCACCCTTCCTATGTTACTACCACCCTTCCTATGTTACTACCACCCTTCCTAAGTTACTACCACCATCCCTACATTCCTATCACCCTTCCTATGTTACTACCACCCTTCCTATGTTACTACCACCCTTCCTATGTTACTACCACCCTTCCTATGTTACTACCACCCTTCCTATATTACTATCACCCTTCCTATGTTACTACCACCTTTCCTATGTTACTATCACCCTTTCTATGTTACTACCACCCTTCCTAAGTTACTACCACCTTCCCTACGTTCCTATCACCCTTCCTATGTTACTACCACCCTTCCTATGTTACTATCACCTTTCTATGTTACTACCACCCTTCCTATGTTACTACCACCCTTCCTATATTACTACCACCCTTCCTATGTTACTACCACCCTTCCTATGTTACTACCACCCTTCCTATATTACTACCACCCTTCCTATGTTACTACCACCCTTCCTATGTTACTATCACCTTTCTATGTTACTACCACCCTTTCTATGTTACTACCACGCTTCCTATGTTACTACCACCCTCCCTACGTTCCTACTACCCTCCCTACCACACTCATACGTTCCTACCACCCTCCATACGTTCCTACTACCGTCCCTAAGTTCCTACCACCCTTCCTACGTTTATAAAACCCTTCCTATGTTCCTACCACCCTCCCTACATTCCTATCACCCTCTCTACGTTCCTACTACCCTCCCTACCACTCTCATACGTTCCTTCCACCCTCCCTACATTCCTATCATCCTCCCTATGTTCCTACTACCCTCTCTACGTTCCTACAACAATCCCTACATTACTGCCACCCTCCCTACGTTCCTACCACCCTCCCTACGTTCCTACCACCCTCCCTACATTCCTATCACCCTCCCTACGTTCCACCCGCCCTCCCTACGTTCCACCCGCCCTCCCTACGTTCCTACTACCCTCCCTACCACTCTCATACGTTACTATTACCCTCCCTACGTTCTTCTTACCCTCCCTTCGTTCCTACCACCCTCCCTATATCTCAACTCCCTCCCACCCTGCCCTCTAGCGCCAGCACCGACCTTCCCTCCAATATGTCTGGCGCCAACACTCCCTCCCTCCAATTCGTCTGGCGCCAGCCTTCCCTCCCCTCCCTCCCTCCCCACAATGGCCGGAGTTGAAACAAATTGAAACATTAATTTCCAGCGGTTACAATTTTTAAGGAAAAAGTTAACCACATTGTAGATAAAAAGACGAAGATATTTGAAATTGTGCGAAAATTTGAGAAAACTGCGAAAACTTCAGAAAATTCATGAAAAATCAAGAGAATTAGAAAAAAATATAGGCAGAACTAAAATATATACACGAAAACTAGAAAACTATACGAAAAAACGGGAAAATAAAAAAAAACGGAAAATTAAAAAAAAAAACTGAAAATTAAAAAAAGGGAAAATTAAAAAAAAAAACGGGAAAATTAAAAAAGGAAAATATACGAAAAACAACAACAAAATATACAAGAAACACAAGAAAATATACGAAAAACAACAACAAAATATACAAGAAACACAAGAAAATATACGAAAAACAACAACAAAATATACAAGAAACAAGAAAATATGCGAAAAATATATTTAAATGGATACAAGAATAAAAAAATAGACAATATTAATTATAGAAGTCGAAATATACTGTTTAACAGACAACAGAAACCTGTTTAAACAGGAGTTGGAGGCACTGACCTGTTTTACAGATAACAGAAGCCAGGAGCTCCTGTTTTAAAAAACAGAAGCCAGGAGCTCCTGTTTTAAACAACAGAAGCCAGGAGCTCCTGTTTTAAACAACATAAGCCAGGAGCTCCTGTTTTAAACAAAAGAAGCCAGGACCTCCTGTTTTAAACAACAGAAGCCAGGAGCTCCTGTTTTAAACAACAGAAGCCAGGACCTCCTGTTTTAAACAACAGAAGCCAGGACCTCCTGTTTTAAACAACAGAAGCCAGAAGCTCCTATTTTAAACAGAAGCCAGAGAACCCAACAGAGTAGGAAGTAAAAATTAGATATCAGACAGTATTCTGGTCTTGTAGGAGAGTTACCCGGGGTTGTCTTCAAGACCCCTGGTTGTCTTCAAGACCCCTGGTTGTCTTAAAGACCCCTGGTTGTCTTCAAGGCCCCTGGTTGTCTTCAAGACTCCTTGGTTGTCTTCAAGACTCCTGGGTGTCTTCAAGACCCCTGGTTGTCTTCAAGACTCCTGGTTGTCTTCAAGACTCCTGGGTGTCTTCAAGACTCCTAGTTGTCTTCAAGACTCCTGGTTGTCTTCAAGACCCCTGGTTGTCTTCAAGACTCCTGGTTGTCTTCAAGACCCCTGGTTGTCTTCAAGACTCCTGGTTGTCTTCAAGACCCTGGCTGTCTTCAAGACCCCTGGCTGTCTTCAAGACCCCTGGTTGTCTTCAAGACGCATGTTGTCTTCAAGACCCCTGGTTGTCTTCAAGACTCCTGGTTGTCTTCAAGACCCCTGGTTGTCTTCAAGACTCCTGGTTGTCTTCAAGACCCCTGGTGTTTCAAGACCCTGGTTGTCTTCAAGACTTCTGGTTGTCTTCAAGACTCCTGGTTGTCTTCAAGACCCTGGTTGTCTTCAAGACCCCTGGCCTGTGTCTTCAAGACCCATGTGTCTTCAGACCCTGGTTGTCTTCAAGACCCTGGTTGTCTTCAAGACCCCTGGTTGTCTTCAAGACCCTGGTTGTCTTCAAGACCCTGGTTGTCTTCAAGACTCCTGGTTGTCTTCAAGACCCCTGGTTGTATTCAAGACTCCTGGTTGTCTTCAAGACCCCTGGATGTTTCAAGACCTGTTCTCAGACTGGTTGTCTTCAAGACTCCTGGTTGTCTTCAAGACCCTGGTTGTCTTCAAGACCCCTGGTTGTCTTCAAGACCCTGGTTGTCTTCAAGACCCTGGTTGTCTTCAAGACTCCTGGTTGTCTTCTCAAGACTCCTGGTTGTCTTCAAGACCCTGGTTGTTTCAAGACCCTGGTTGTCTTCAAGACTCCTGGTTGTCTTCAAGACTCCTGGTTGTCTTCAAGACCCCTGGTTGTCTTCTAAGACCCTGGTTGTCTTCAAGACTCCTGGTTGTCTTCAAGACCCTTGGTTGTCTTCAAGACTCCTGGTTGTCTTCAAGACCCTGGTTGTCTTCAAGACCCTGGTTGTCTTCAAGACTCCTGGTTGTCTTCAAGACCCTGGTTGTCTTCAAGACCCCTGGTTGTCTTCAAGACCCCTGGTTGTCTTCAAGACTCTGGTTGTCTTCAAGACCCTGGTTGTCTTCAAGACCCCTGTTGTCTTCAAGACTCCTGGTTGTCTTCAAGACCTCTGGTTGTCTTCAAGACCCCTGGTTGTCTTCAAGACCCTGGTTGTCTTCAAGACTCCTGGTTGTCTTCAAGACCCTGGTGTCTTCAAGACCCTGGTTGTCTTCAAGACTCCTGGTTGTCTTCAAGACTCCTGGTTGTCTTCAAGACCCTGGTTGTCTTCAAGACCTGGGTCTCAGCCTGGTCTTCAAGACTCCTGGTTGTCTTCAAGACTCCTGGTTGTCTTCAAGACCCTGGTTGTCTTCAAGACTCCCTGGTTGTCTTCAAGACCCTGGTTGTCTTCAAGACTCCTGGTTGTCTTCAAGACCCCTGGTTGTCTTCAAGACCCTGGTTGTCTTCAAGACCCCTGGTTGTCTTCAAGACCCCTGGTTGTCTTCAAGACTCCTGGTTGTCTTCAAGACCCTGTTGTCTTCAAGACTCCTGTTGTCTTCAAGACTCCTGGTTGTCTTCAAGACCCTGGCTTGTCTTCAAGACTCCTGGTTGTCTTCAAGACCCTGGTTGTCTTCAAGACTCCTGGTTGTCTTCAAGACCCTGGTTGTCTTCAAGACCCTGGTTGTCTTCAAGACCCTGGTTGTCTTCAAGACCCTGGTTGTCTTCAAGACTCCTGGTTGTCTTCAAGCCCCTTTTCCTTGGTTGTCTTCAAGACCCTGGTTGTCTTCAAGACCCCTGGTTGTCTTCAAGACTTCTGGTTGTCTTCAAGACCCTGGTTGTTTCAAGACCCTGGTGTCTTCAAGACCCCTGGTTGTCTTCAAGACTTCTGGTTGGCTTCAAGACCCCTTGTTGTCTTCAAGACTCCTGGTTGTCTTCAAGACTCCTGGTTGTCTTCAAGACCCCTGGATGTTTTCAAGACCCCTGGTTGTCAGATTACTTCACTCCACTTCACACATCTCTAAAAAAGTGAATCTAGCTAAAGCCGCCTCAGCCAACTATTCAGATTCAAAGAAGAACCGACCCACATCAAGAAGCACCTCTACAAGATGATGATCAGACCTCTGTTGGAATATCCTTGCGTACCACTATCACTTACAACTAAAACCAACAGGCTGCGGCTTCAACGAGTCCAGAACAAAGCCCTCCGCTTTATCACTGGGACCAGATTAAGAGACAGAATCAGAACTGAAGACCTACATATACAACAAGAACTCGATGCAATTAATGTAAGGATAGATAAACTAGCGAAAAGACAGCTATACGACATGCAAGAATTATATGTACCGGATAGAGAACACCCCCCACAACCGGTAAACACAACCGACTATGTCATCACCACACCTCCCCACCGAACCCAAAGAATGACTCTGCAGCAAAGAGTTAGGCGCTACATCCACAATGACAACTACCCACGACCCAGAATCCTGAGTGATTCCCCTGTCGAACCAGAAGAGTGGGTACCACCAGTCCCAGTCTATGTTCAACAACATAGATAAATACTCCCCATTTATGGGTGACCTACCTTCTCCAAACTACATATTACAACTACCATTGTAACACCTATGACCTTCCTATTTTAGGACACCACCTCAGAAACTGCTTGAACAACTCCGGGCTAGCTACCAACAACATCAAAAGCCCTACAACTACCATCTATTGAAACTGCTCCTCCAGTACCGGGCTAACCACCATCAACACCGAATGCCCAGAAACTACCACCTTTTGCAGCAGCCTTTCCCGAAAAAAAAAAAAAAAAAAAAAATACTATAAATAGTATGCATTCTGCCAACTCAGTGTCATGCTGTGATACAGTAGTATACCTGTGTGCAACTGATGGGTGAAGGCATATCCTCCTCATAAAATTTACTTATGTATTACTCTACATACACATACACTTATTATGTTGCGCCAAAGTGGATAGGCCACTTACCTTTATAACCCTAACCTCCCCCTCTCCCCCCACCTATTTCCCAATTTCCATCCTTACCCATCCTTCTTCCTTCCCCATCTTACCGACGCTCTGGTCAATCAAGCTCAAGCTGTGACTGAAGAAATACTTTCTGACATCCCTGTGACTGAAGAAATACTTCCTGACATCCCTGTGACTGAAGAAATACTTCCTGACATCCCTGTGACTGAAGAAATACTTCCTGACATCCCTGTGACTGAAGAAATACTTCCTGACATCCCTGTGACTGAAGAAATACTTCCTGACATCCCTGTGACTCATCTGAGTCTTCAACTTCCAATTGTGTCCCCTTGTTGCTGTGTCCCATCTGTGTGTGTGTGTGTGTGTGTGTGTGTGTGTGTGTGTGTTGTGTGTGTGTGTGTGTGTGTGTGTGTGTGTGTGTGTGTGTGTGTGTGTACAGAGGCTGGTGGTGGCGACTTGATGAGAATTCCTTAATAAGATTTCAATTCTTTTTATGGGAGACAACACGAGTGTGACGTCACTCAGGGTGAGTAGGGAGGAGAGGGAGGAGGAAGAGAGAAAGGGAGGAAGTGAGAAAGAGAGGAGAGAGGACAAGGGAAAGAGAGAGAAGGAGATGACGCAAGAGAGAGAGGAGCAAGAGATTGAAAAGAAAGAGGAAACAGAGGCAAATAAGGTGCAGGAGTAAGTCTAGCACTATCAGTAGACAAAGTCAACATCCAGTAGCCACATAAACAAATAATTTTTGACAGACTATAAGAACTATTAAGAACATGAGAACAGCGGGAGCACTGCAGAAGGCCTACTGGCCCACACAAGGCGAGTCCTACTGGTGATAAATGGTATAAATACCTACACAATGGATAAAAACAAATACAGTATAATGTGATCTTTTATTGACTACGTTTCGCCCACACAGTGGTTTTTATCAAGTCACAAACAAACTACCTGGTAAAGAGTACCTGAGTATATATAGTGTGGAGAGTCAGGTGATGTTGGGTAGGTTGTGTCTGAGATGATCCTGCACGGGGCAGGCCAGAATGTTTGGTAGGTTGTGTCTGAGATGGTCCTGCACGGGGCAGGCCAGAATGTTGGGTAGGTTGTGTCTGAGATGGTTCTACACGGGGCAGGCCAGAATGTTGGGTAGGTTGTGTCTGAGATGGTTCTACACGGGGCAGGCCAGAATGAATGATATGTGGAAGATGGCTAATGTAATTCCTATTTTTAAAGCAGGGGACAAGTCACTACCGTCAAATTACCGCCCAATAAGCCTGACCTCAATTGTAGGCCAATTACTAGAGTCAATTATAGCTGATATTATTTGAAGCCATCTAGATAACCATAATTTGATTAATGATACTCAGCATGGATTCACGAGGGGCCGTTCTTGCCTATCTAATTTATTAACCTTCTTCAGTAAAGCTTTTGAGGCTGTTGATCACGATAAAGAATTTGATATTGTTTATTTAGACTTTAGTAAGGCTTTTGATAGAGTACCGCACCAGAGACTGTTAAAGAAAGTGGCAGCTCATGGCATTGGGGGAAAAGTGCTGTCATGGATCGAGTCATGGCTCACCAATAGGAAGCAGAGAGTGTGCATAAATGGGGTTAAATCCGAGTGGGGATCTGTAACAAGTGGTGTTCCACAGGGATCAGTCTCAGGCCCATTGTTATTTATAATATATATCAATGACCTTGACGAGGGAATTACTAGTGATATGAGCAAATTCGCCGACGACACGAAGATAGGTAGGATAATTGATTCAAACATAGATGTCATAGAACTTCAGGAAGATTTAGACAAACTTAATTCGTGGTCAGAAAAGTGGCAGATGCAGTTGAATGTAGATAAATGCAAGGTTCTGAAGCTCGGGAGTGTCCATAACCCAAGCACTTATAAGTTAAATAACGTAGAACTTAGCCATACAGATTGCGAGAAGGACTTGGGGGTGATGATAAGCAGCAACCTTAAACCAAGACAGCAATGCCTAAGCGTACGTAATAAGGCAAACAGATTACTGGGATTTATATCAAGAAGTGTTAGCAACAGAAGTCCAGAGGTTATATTACAGCTTTATACATCATTAGTAAGGCCTCACCTAGATTACGCAGCTCAGTTTTGGTCTCCATATTACAGAATGGACATAACTTCGTTAGAAAACATTCAGCGTAGAATGACTAAATTAGTACATAGCATTAGAAATCTTCCTTACGAAGAAAGATTGAAGACCCTAAAATTACATTCACTTGTAAGACGTAGAATGAGGGGAGACATGATCGAGGTATACAAGTGGAAAATGGGTATTAACAAAGGGGATATAAATAAGGTCTTGAGGATATCTCTCCAAGAGAGAACCCGCAATAATGGATTCAAGTTAGATAAGTTTAGATTTAGAAAGGATATAGGAAAGTATTGGTTTGGAAATAGGGTAGTTGATGAGTGGAACAGTCTGCCTAGTAGAGTTATTGAAGCTAGGACCTTGGGTAGTTTCAAATTTAGGTTGGATAAATTCATGAGTGAGAGGGGTTGGATTTTGCCCTTCACGGGGCAGGCTAGAATGTAGGGTAGGTTGGATCTGAGATGGTCCTGCACGGGGCAGGCTAGAATGTAGGGTAGGTTGGATCTGAGATGGTCCTCCACGGGGCGTGCCAGAATGTAGGGTAGGTTGTGTCTGAGATGGTCCTGCACGGGGCAGGCCAGAATGTAGGGTAGGTTGTGTCTGAGATGGTCCTGCACGGGGCAGGCCAGAATGTAGGGTAGGTTGTGTCTGAGATGGTCCTGCACAAGGCAGGCCAGAATGTAGGGTAGGTTGTGTCTGAGATGGTCCTGCACGGGGCAGGCCAGAATGTTGGGTAGGTTGGATCTGAGATGGACCTCCACGGGGCAGGCCAGAATGTAGGGTAGGTTGGATCTGAGATGGACCTCCACGGGGCAGGCCAGAATGTAGGGTAGGTTGGATCTGAGATGGACCTTCACGGGGCAGGCCAGAATGTAGGGTAGGTTGGATCTGAGATGGTCCTACACGGAGCAGGCAAGAATGTAGGGTAGGTTGGATCTGAGATGGTCCTGCACGATGCAGGCAAGAATGTAGGGTAGGTTGGATCTGAGATGGTCCTGCACGGGGCGGGTCAGAATGTAGGGTAGGTTGGATCTGAGATGGTCCTGCACGGGGCAGGCCAGAATGTAGGGTAGGTTGTGTCTGAGATGGTCCTGCACGGGGCAGGCCAGAATGTAGGGTAGGTTGGATCTGAGATGGTCCTGCACGGGGCAGGCCAGAATGTAGGGTAGGTTGTGTCTGAGATGGTCCTGCACGGGGCAGGCCACAAGGCACAATAACGCAGTAATTCTGGGGGACTTTAATTGTAGTGAAATAGACTAGAATTCACTGACTGGAAATCTTGAGTCCACAACTTCCTGGAGGAAGTTCTGGACTGTTTTCTGGACCAGTTTGTGACACAACCAACGAGGGGGAAATAACCTGCTGGATTTGTTTCTGGCAAACAAGGAAGCCATTGTTAAAAATCTACAACAAAAACACAATTCTGATACAACACACGATTCCGCTACAATAAACACACAATTCCGCTACAACAAACACACAATTCTCCTGCTACAGCAAACACAAACAATTCCAAAAAATAATAACAAAAATCTATAAAAAATCACATTAGCACCTCTATAATTCCTAAACGCTTTCGAGAAAATTTCTCGCCCTCATCGGAATCCCAAAGAATAAAATCGACTGAAAATTCCGCAAAACGTGAGGGTAATCATGCGTAATTGCGGTCTATATTATCATTCTTTGGATGATAAACATGTCTAGGAGGGATATACCCTGGTGGTATACCTTCTGTGTGGCTTGTGGTATCCTGGAGATACCTGGGAGTTATATATACAATGTCTCACTGTATATACAATGGTAGTTTAGATTAATCAGTATTTTAGGTATTATTCTTGACTGGTGGTTAACAGGTGACATGCAGCCTTAATGACCCTCGTGTAGTAGATAGACTTTAAACCCCATTAACCAACCATGCACCTTGACAGGTGGTCAGTCCCTTAGTCCTGATAGGTAGTGGTCAGTCCCTCAGTCCTGATAGTTGGTGGTCAGTCCCCAGCCTTAGCCAACATGCACCAGAAGCAGCAGTTGCAGGCATCACCACAGAGGGGCGGGGCACCCTACCTTCCCCAAGATAAATCAAGACCATCAATAACAGGGGGGGAGGGGGGTGTTGCGAAGATATGAACGACCTCATCTCAGCAACAATAGACGTGCCGTACGTCATGTCTAGTCACCTCTTACCACCTTAATGATGGTCCTCTCGTCCCAGAACCAGCTGGATTGTGGTTGCTGTCAGCCACCACAACACAGCTGGTTGATGTCAGCCACCACAACACAGCTGGTTGATGTCAGCCACCACAACACAGCTGGTTGATGTCAGCCACCACAACACAGCTGCTTGATGTCAGCCACCACAACACTGCTGGTTGATGTCAGCCACCACAACACTGCTGGTTGATGTCAGCCACCACAACACAACACTGCTGGTTGATGTCAGCCACCACAACACTTCTGGTTGATGTCAGCCACCACAACACTGCTGGTTGATGTCAGCCACCACAACACTGCTGGTTGATGTCAGCCACCACAACACTGCTGGTTGATGTCAGCCACCACAACACAGCTGCTTGATGTCAGCCACCACAACACAGCTGCTTGATGTCAGCCACCACAACACAGCTGCTTGATGTCAGCCACCACAACACAGCTGCTTGATGTCAGCCACCACAACACAGCTGCTTGATGTCAGCCACCACAACACTGCTGGTTGATGTCAGCCACCACAACACTGCTGGTTTATGTCAGCCACCACAACACTGCTGGTTGATGTCAGCCACCACAACACTTCTGGTTGATGTCAGCCACCACAACACTGCTGGTTGATGTCAGCCACCACAACACTGCTGGTTGATGTCAGCCACCACAACACTGCTGGTTGATGTCAGCCACCACAACACTGCTGGTTGATGTCAGCCACCACAACACTGCTGGTTGATGTCAGCCACCACAACACTGCTGGTTGATGTCAGCCACCACAACACAGCTGCTTGATGTCAGCCACCACAACACAGCTGCTTGATGTCAGCCACCACAACACAGCTGCTTGATATCAGCCACCACAACACAGCTGGTTGATGTCAGCCACCACAACACAGCTGGTTGATGTCAGCCACCACAACACAGCTGCTTGATGTCAGCCACCACAACACAGCTGCTTGATGTCAGCCACCACAACACTGCTGGTTGATGTCAGCCACCACAACACAGCTGCTTGATGTCAGCCACCACAACACAGCTGGTTGATATCAGCCACCACAACACAGCTGGTTGATGTCAGCCACCACAACACAGCTGGTTGATATCAGCCACCACAACACAGCTGGTTGATGTCAGCCACCAGAACACAGCTGGTTGATGTCAGCCACCACAACACAGCTGGTTGATGTCAGCCACCACAACACAGCTGCTTGATGTCAGCCCCCACAACACTTCTGGTTGATGTCAACCACCACAACACTTCTGGTTGATGTCAGCCACCACAACACAGCTGGTTGATATCAGCCACCACAACACAGCTGGTTGATGTCAGCCACCACAACACAGCTGGTTGATGTCAGCCACCACAACACTGCTGGTTGATGTCAGCAACCACAACACTGCTGGTTGATGTCAGCCACCACAGCACAGCTGCTTGATGTCAGCCACCACAACACAGCTGGTTGATGTCAGCCACCACAACACAGCTGCTTGATGTCAGCCACCACAACACAGCTGGTTGATGTCAGCCACCACAACACAGCTGGTTGATATCAGCCACCACAACACTGCTGGTTGATATCAGCCACCACAACACAGCTGGTTGATATCAGCCACCACAACACAGCTGGTTGATGTCAGCCACCACAACACAGCTGGTTGATGTCAGCCACCACAACACTGCTGGTTGATGTCAGCAACCACAACACTGCTGGTTGATGTCAGCCACCACAACACAGCTGCTTGATGTCAGCCACCACAACACAGCTGGTTGATGTCAGCCACCACAACACAGCTGCTTGATGTCAGCCACCACAACACAGCTGGTTGATGTCAGCCACCACAACACAGCTGGTTGATATCAGCCACCACAACACAGCTGGTTGATATCAGCCACCACAACACAGCTGGTTGATGTCAACCACCACATTATTATTATAATCAAATAGAAGCGCTAAACCACAGGGGTTATACAGCGCTGCAGGTTATTGTAGGATGCAGGGAGAGTGGGTTGTAAGAGGGAGATGGACGATTAGTAGGGTATGGAGTGCAGCAGGACGGTGGATAGTGCAGGGATAGAGGGTAGCAAAAGATCGAGGTAGAAGGGACTGAGGGAGGTGCTAGAGGTATAATCTTCAGAGTTTGTGTAGTAAGTCAGTTTCTGTCAAAAAGTCAATGAGAGAGTCAGGATTAAAGGAGGGTCCATCTGCAAGAAGGGAAGGTAAAGAAAGGGCCGCAGAGCGAAGACGTCGTTGGAGGTAAATTCTGCGTGCTCGTTGATAGAGTGGGCAGTCCAACAGGATATGTCGAACAGACACTGGAACCTGACAATGCTCACAGAGAGGGGCAGGGAGCCTCTCCATGAGATACCCGTGAGTAAGACGAGTGTGGCCGATGCGAAGACGGGAGAGTGTAGTCTCCCAACCTCGACATTGGTGACAAGAAGAAGGCCAGAAACCTATAACCGGTTTAATAGAATGAAGTTTGTTATTCAGCAGGTCAGACCAGCGTTGTTGCCAACGGGTGCGAAGGTGGGTAGCAATGACCGCAAAATAGTCCGTGAAAGGAACACCTCTATATGAAACTGGAAGGTCATGTACTGCTGACCGCGCAGCAGTGTCTGCCTGTTTATTGCCCTGTACGTCAACATGACCAGGGACCCAACAAAAGACAATATCTTTATGCTTGCTAAAGATACGTAACCAAAGGTGGATACGAAGAACTAGGGGGTGAGGTGTATCAATTTTACGGATAGCCTGTAAAGCACTAAGGGAGTCTGAAACGACCACAAATGGTGATACAGGCATAGATGCAATACGGATAAGTGCCACAAGAATGTCATACAATTCAGCAGTAAAGATGCTAGCCGAGGGTAACAGATGCCCTCGCACGACGCTGTCAGGGAAGACTGCTGTGAATCCAACACCGTCAGATCAAGAAAAAAAGAGCGAGAAGCCGCCGTAGGTAGTTGGGTTTTCGCGCAAGGTAGAGGAATAGAACAGACACGGACAGCAGGAACTTCCCAATGGGGTAGGGGAAAGGGAGATGTCACATGAATGTATAAAGGTGGTAGTTAAAGGGAAGACACGAGTGAATGTAGACGAAGAGAAAAGGGACGAAGTAAACAGGGGCGACGAACAAATAAAGAGCGCCTACTAACATCTGTAACAATCCTATACATGGAAGGATTGCGGAGGTCATGAGAGCGAACATAATAGCGAATGCAATGTGCATCACGACGATCGGACAAGGATGGAATGTTCGCTTCTACATAGAGGCTCTCAACCGGGGAAGAACGAAAAGCACCAAGGAATAAACGTAATCCCTGGTGATGGATGGGATTAAGGCTGGAAAGAGTAGCAAGGGAGGCTGCCGAATATATCTGGTCACCATAATCGAGTTTCGATAAAATTAGGGCTGAATGCAGGCAGACGAGAGTTCTACGATCAGCCCCCCACGAAAGATGTGCGAGGGTTTTTAGGAGGTTCAGCCGGCTATGACAAGTTGCCTTCAGAGAGGTAATGTGAGGTTTCCAGGACAATCGACGGTCAAACAGGATGTGATGTAGTCAGTGTGCTTGTGAGGTCCAGCTAATTACCCACACCTTACCTTGGCAAATAGCTGTCAGCCACGCCTCCATGCTTAAGCCTCAGGTCTTTTGTTCTTGCCTGGCGTCAGGTCGTAACACGTGGTCTACACCTTATGGGAAAGGGGGATGCTTTGAGCACCATATAAGGTCATGAAAACGACTAGAGGAGACAGAGAGGTGGGTAACAGGTCCGGTGAGGAGGTCTCTGGACAGCGGGTGTGCAGTGGGCCACGCGTTGCGAATCTCGGGTCAGCTGGTCGGTGAATTAAGAGTGAGTATAAGTCCGTGTTACTGATAACATCTACCCTTCCCAATGGTAATAAGTCTCATAGGTCAATGGTTATAGTATGTAATTCTCCGTCAGGATATAATGTATTCTCGCTGTTTATGTTATTAAGTAAACGACAGCCATAGTTCCCATTTTTATTTGTACCTTCTTTTGCTATTCCCTATTTTGTTAAGCACTGGGATAATACAGGAGACGGGCTCACTTGCTGGGATACCTCAGGCAGAGAGGGTACAGGGCTCACATGGTGGCAGCGGTTTAGCGTTTATTATTAAACGCGGCTCACGTGCTTTACGACTGGTCGGCTTTGGCTATCAAAACCACACTACCAAATATTAATTTGTTTTACCATTAAACTGTGATCATAACCTTGAGAATAGACCAGGACAACCCTACCCTTATGTTTGTCAGGTGGAGTGATGCTTTACTCAGTGGGTGATGACAAAATATAATTTGCGTAGCAAGACGTTAAATAGTGTAATCAGACGTTCAAGTAGGATACGAGTGAAGTCCCTAGTGAACAGGATGGCAGATGTTAACCTCAGTGTTAGTGGTCTGGCACCAGGATCAAGTGAAGGGTCTAGCAATATGGTTCCAGAGCAGGATTCAGGAATTAATGTTAGTGAGCCTTGGGTATACATAATTCGGAAAAAGAGAGTTCAGGGATAAATAATACCTCAGGAATGAATATAGGATCCACGGTGACCCCCAGTAGCGCCATGAATACTATGGCTCCAGTGGTATCTAATACATCTACCACTGATGTTAGTTCGGGAGTACCAACTTTACCAACCCGGGATGTTACTAACCCCATACTTTCATACTTTAATAATCCAATTAATTCTGACTATCTTAATTCTGTGCTTCATAGTGTTATCGCTCAAGTTCTGAGTAACCCCCAATCCCCTGTTGTTGTGCCCGCTCCCCAAGTCCCTGTGGTAGCTTCCTCTATGGTTCCCACGTCTGCGTCTGGTACTATCACTACTAGTATGCCTAACCCCTCAGTAACTATAGCTTCCCCGGCTGTGTCAAGTGTTGATCCTCTTTCCTCAGTCCCTTATGCTGTATCCACTGCTGTGTCCAATGCTGTTACTGTAAATTCCAACCAAGCACCCACACGTGTAACTACCGCTGGGGAAACCCTCAATAGTTCCCCGAATGGGTCCCTATCTAATACACTGGGAGTCTCGACCCAACCCCAACTTCTGTGCCCCCAGCCTTCCCTAACTCAGCCACCCAGCGTCCCCACCAACCCTATGACTCAGCAACAGATTTTACCTGGGCCATCAGCTCCAGAGAGTAGTGTTGGAGGTTCTACGTATGGGACAGTAATTGTCGATAGGCCGAGGAATCCCATTGAAAGAAATATAAAAGTAGAAGCATGGATTAAAAATATTGAGGCCATTTTGTTTAATATATCTGATGAAAAAATGAAAATTTCACTTGGATTCAGGGCAATTGTGGATAACACAGCATCCTTGTTTAGTCTCCCACAATTTATTAATGTTAAGGACTGGACTAGTTTCAAGGATGCTATAAGATATAGGTTCCAGACTGCAGTATCAGTTGAAAATACCCATCGATACCTGGAACAATTACAACTAAAGGAGGGACATACAGTAAGGGACTTTAGTTGTCTCGTATGGTCCAGGGTAGAAGATGTAAATAGAACATTAAAATATAATGCAGAACACTTGGAGCTGTATAAAAAACAGGTATTTTGTGAAGGGTTGCCAGTCTGGATGAGAACCAGGGTTGCTATGGTACTAGCGATTAAAACCTTCGAAGAACTAGTTCAGTATGCTATATCTCTGGAGTCAGAGTATGGTAGAGACAGAAAGGGAGATAGAATTGTTGCCCAGAGAGAGTAACACCTGAGTCACCATATGTGGCGACAACCAATAATGAGAAGAAATATGTACCCCGCACCGCAGGACAGGTGGAGGTGGCCGTAATAAACAGAATGCTCGTAGAACTAATGAATGTTGGGAGTGTGGCGGAATTGGCCATATTAGGGCCAACTGCCCTAATTTTCGTTCCTAACGAAAGAAGAGGGTGCAAGGTTAAAAAAGATAGGTCTGATAACCTTGTTACCAATGATGGAAGACCTATGATCAAAATAAGAGTAAATGGGAAACAATTGGTAGCTTTCATTGATACGGGAAGCCAGGTGTCAATAATTAAGCAAGAGGTTTGTAATAACTGGAGGGGTTGTAAGATAAGTAAAGCTAAGAAAGATATTACTGCGGTAAATGGTAATGATATTAATGTTAAGGGACAAACAGACCTATACTTTGAACTGGGTGAAAGTTATAAAGTTCACGCTTGTTTAGTAGTGTCTGGAGTAAGGTTTCAGGATTTACTCTTAGGTATGGATTTTCTCAGAAGGTTTGACTTCCTCTTGTCATATGGCAAAGGAAGGGGAACCAGTCGGCTGAGACTGAATGAGGCTTCCTTTCCAATAAGGTTCGTAGACCATCCCTCAATAGTAGCTTCTATGAGTAGGAGTAATAAATTATTCAAGGCCCCATCTAAATCACTTTTCCAAGTGCAGTTATGTAATGTGAAGTGTTCAGACGCAGACTGTACAGTTCATGTATTATATAACCAAGTATGTCCACCAAATACATTCAAGTTCATTAAAGGTTCAGTTGGAAGGAAGGTAGAACCAGGAAGTATCCTACAATTTGCTGGGAAGCTAGAGTCCTTCCTGGTGCCTCATCATCTAGCCCAGGTGCTGGGAAGCTAGAGTCCTTCCTGGTGCCTCATCATCTAGCCCAGGTGCTGGGAAGCTGGAGTCCTTCCTGGTGCCTCATCATCTAGCCCAGGTGCTGGGAAGCTAGAGTCCTTCCTGGTGCCTCATCATCTAGCCCAGGTGCTGGGAAGCTAGAGTCCTTCCTGGTGCCTCATCATCTAGCCCAGGTGCTGGGAAGCTAGAGTCCTTCCTGGTGCCTCATCATCTAGCCCAGGTGCTGGGAAGCTAGAGTCCTTCCTGGTGCCTCATCATCTAGCCCAGGTGCTGGGAAGCTAGAGTCCTTCCTGGTGCCTCATCATCTAGCCCAGGTGCTGGGAAGCTAGAGTCCTTCCTGGTGCCTCATCATCTAGCCCAGGTGCTGGGAAGCTAGAGTCCTTCCTGGTGCCTCATCATCTAGCCCAGGTGCTGGGAAGCTAGAGTCCTTCCTGGTGCCTCATCATCTAGCCCAGGTGCTGGGAAGCTAGAGTCCTTCCTGGTGCCTCATCATCTAGCCCAGGTGCTGGGAAGCTAGAGTCCTTCCTGGTGCCTCATCATCTAGCCCAGGTGCTGGGAAGCTAGAGTCCTTCCTGGTGCCTCATCATCTAGCCCAGGTGCTGGGAAGCTAGAGTCCTTCCTGGTGCCTCATCATCTAGCCCAGGTGCTGGGAAGCTAGAGTCCTTCCTGGTGCCTCATCATCTAGCCCAGGTGCTGGGAAGCTAGAGTCCTTCCTGGTGCCTCATCATCTAGCCCAGGTGCTGGGAAGCTAGAGTCCTTCCTGGTGCCTCATCATCTAGCCCAGGTGCTGGGAAGCTAGAGTCCTTCCTGGTGCCTCATCATCTAGCCCAGGTGCTGGGAAGCTAGAGTCCTTCCTGGTGCCTCATCATCTAGCCCAGGTGCTGGGAAGCTAGAGTCCTTCCTGGTGCCTCATCATCTAGCCCAGGTGCTGGGAAGCTAGAGTCCTTCCTGGTGCCTCATCATCTAGCCCAGGTGCTGGGAAGCTAGAGTCCTTCCTGGTGCCTCATCATCTAGCCCAGGTGCTGGGAAGCTAGAGTCCTTCCTGGTGCCTCATCATCTAGCCCAGGTGCTGGGAAGCTAGAGTCCTTCCTGGTGCCTCATCATCTAGCCCAGGTGCTGGGAAGCTAGAGTCCTTCCTGGTGCCTCATCATCTAGCCCAGGTGCTGGGAAGCTAGAGTCCTTCCTGGTGCCTCATCATCTAGCCCAGGTGCTGGGAAGCTAGAGTCCTTCCTGGTGCCTCATCATCTAGCCCAGGTGCTGGGAAGCTAGAGTCCTTCCTGGTGCCTCATCATCTAGCCCAGGTGCTGGGAAGCTAGAGTCCTTCCTGGTGCCTCATCATCTAGCCCAGGTGCTGGGAAGCTAGAGTCCTTCCTGGTGCCTCATCATCTAGCCCAGGTGCTGGGAAGCTAGAGTCCTTCCTGGTGCCTCATCATCTAGCCCAGGTGCTGGGAAGCTAGAGTCCTTCCTGGTGCCTCATCATCTAGCCCAGGTGCTGGGAAGCTAGAGTCCTTCCTGGTGCCTCATCATCTAGCCCAGGTGCTGGGAAGCTAGAGTCCTTCCTGGTGCCTCATCATCTAGCCCAGGTGCTGGGAAGCTAGAGTCCTTCCTGGTGCCTCATCATCTAGCCCAGGTGCTGGGAAGCTAGAGTCCTTCCTGGTGCCTCATCATCTAGCCCAGGTGCTGGGAAGCTAGAGTCCTTCCTGGTGCCTCATCATCTAGCCCAGGTGCTGGGAAGCTAGAGTCCTTCCTGGTGCCTCATCATCTAGCCCAGGTGCTGGGAAGCTAGAGTCCTTCCTGGTGCCTCATCATCTAGCCCAGGTGCTGGGAAGCTAGAGTCCTTCCTGGTGCCTCATCATCTAGCCCAGGTGCTGGGAAGCTAGAGTCCTTCCTGGTGCCTCATCATCTAGCCCAGGTGCTGGGAAGCTAGAGTCCTTCCTGGTGCCTCATCATCTAGCCCAGGTGCTGGGAAGCTAGAGTCCTTCCTGGTGCCTCATCATCTAGCCCAGGTGCTGGGAAGCTAGAGTCCTTCCTGGTGCCTCATCATCTAGCCCAGGTGCTGGGAAGCTAGAGTCCTTCCTGGTGCCTCATCATCTAGCCCAGGTGCTGGGAAGCTAGAGTCCTTCCTGGTGCCTCATCATCTAGCCCAGGTTCTGGGAAGCTAGAGTCCTTCCTGGTGCCTCATCATCTAGCCCAGGTGCTGGGAAGCTAGAGTCCTTCCTGGTGCCTCATCATCTAGCCCAGGTGCTGGGAAGTTAGAGTCCTTCCTGGTGCCTAATCATCTAGCCCAGGTGCTGGGAAGCTAGAGTCCTTCCTGGTGCCTCATCATCTAGCCCAGGTTTCTGAGAAAAGAAATATCCTAATACCAGTAATAAATCTGACAAGCAAAGCGTTAAGATTCAAGAATGGAAGAAGGTTAACATCAGCTGAGATTATCTCCAAAGACTTAATTGTTGAACCTGACCCCGTTAAGCTACCTGCCCACGGTCAACAATGTGGAGCGCTTAATACCAGAGTCCCAGATAGGCTAATGACACCTGCCGCTCCCACCCTGAACCAAAGTAAAATGGATGAGATATTCAATAACATAAATCTGAATCATTTACAATGCTCTGGGAGGAAAATAGTAAAGAATGTTTTGAGGAACTTTCCAAAGTTGTTTTCAATTGATGAAGGAGATATAGGCTTCCTGCCCCAGATTGAGCATACTATACCTACAGGTGACAGTTTACCTGTCCAGACCCGTCAATGGAGACTTCCAGAAGAGGCTAAGGGAGGAATGTAATACTATGCTCAAGAACGATGTAATTGAACCCAGCTCATCACCGTGGCTCTCACCCGTAGTGTTGGTAAAGAAACCAGATAACTCTTATCGGTTCTGTGTGGATTATAGGAAGGTAAATGAATTAACCATAGCTGATAGTTATCCCTTGCCCCTTATCCAGGAAATTCTAGATTCATTCGGAACAGCTAAGTATTTTTCAACGTTGGATGCTAAGTCAGCTTATTGGGCCATCCCCGTTACAGAAAAAGATAGAGAGAAGACAGCATTCTCAGATGGGGTCCGATTATACCAATTTAAACGAATGCCCTACGGGTTGAAAACCGCACCCTCTAGCTTCCAAAGAGCTATAAACTTTATCCTGAGCCCTGTGTTGGGTAGACACTAACAAGCATACCTTGATGATGTTTTAGTCTACTCCCGGTCATTCCCAGAACATGTGGACAACCTTGTGGAAACATTAACAATACTGGATAAAGCAGGATTTAAGTTGAACGCAAAGAAATGTATAATAGCAGCCACTAGCTTTAAATTCTTAGGCTTTCAGGTGAGCCCCGAAGGGATTCGCCCTGACCCTGATAAGTGTAAGCCTATATCTGAAATGCCAAGACCTAGAACAGCAAGGGAAGTCAGGAGGTTCCTAGGTGCAGCAGGATACTTTAGAAGACATATTAAAGGTTTTGCACAGCTAGCAGCACCACTGACACAGCTAGCAGCACCACTGACACAGCTAGCAGCAACACTGACACAGCTAGCAGCACCACTGACACAGCTAGCAGCACCACTGACACAGCTAGCAGCACCACTGACACAGCTAGCAGCACCACTGACACAGCTACCAGCACCACTGACACAGCTACCAGCACCACTGACACAGCTACCAGCACCACTGACACAGCTAGCAGCACCACTGACACAGCTAGCAGCACCACTGACACAGCTAGCAGCACCACTGACACAGCTACCAGCACCACTGACACAGCTAGCAGCACCACTGACACAGCAGCACCACTGACACAGCTAGCAGCACCACTGACACAGCTAGCAGCACCACTGACACAGCTAGCAGCACCACTGACACAGCTAGCAGCACCACTGACACAGCTAGCAGCACCACAGACACAGCTAGCAGCACCACTGACACAGCTAGCAGCACCACTGACACAGCTAGCAGCACCACTGACACAGCTAGCAGCACCACTGGCACCACAGCTAGCAGCACCACTGACACAGCTAGCAGCACCACTGACACAGCTAGCAGCACCACTGACACAGCTAGCAGCACCACTGACAGCTGCAGCACCACTGACACAGCTAGCAGCACCACTGACACAGCTAGCAGCACCACTGACACAGCTAGCAGCACCACTGACACAGCTAGCAGCACCACTGACACAGCTAGCAGCACCACTGACACAGCTAGCAGCACCACTGACACAGCTACCAGCACCACTGACACAGCTAGCAGCACCACTGACACAGCTAGCAGCACCACTGACACAGCTAGCAGCACCACTGACACAGCTAGCAGCACCACTGACACAGCTAGCAGCACCACTGACACAGCTACCAGCACCACTGACACAGCTACCAGCACCACTGACACAGCTACCAGCACCACTGACACAGCTACCAGCACCACTGACACAGCTAGCAGCACCACTGACAGCTAGCAGCACCACTGACACAGCTAGCAGCACCACTGACACAGCTAGCAGCACCACTGACACAGCTAGCAGCACCACTGACACAGCTAGCAGCACCACTGACACAGCTAGCAGCACCACTGACACAGCTAGCAGCACCACTGACACAGCTAGCAGCACCACTGACACAGCTAGCAGCACCACTGACACAGCTAGCAGCACCACTGACACAGCTAGCAGCACCACTGACACAGCTAGCAGCACCACTGACACAGCTAGCAGCACCACTGACACAGCTAGCAGCACCACTGACACAGCTACCAGCACCACTGACACAGCTAGCAGCACCACTGACACAGCTACCAGCACCACTGACACAGCTACCAGCACCACTGACACAGCTAGCAGCACCACTGACACAGCTACCAGCACCACTGACACAGCTAGCAGCACCACTGACACAGCTAGCAGCACCACTGACACAGCTACCAGCACCACTGACACAGCTAGCAGCACCACTGACACAGCTAGCAGCACCACTGACACAGCTACCAGCACCACTGACACAGCTAGCAGCACCACTGACACAGCTACCAGCACCACTGACACAGCTACCAGCACCACTGACACAGCTACCAGCACCACTGACACAGCTACAGCACCACTGACACAGCTAGCAGCACCACTGACACAGCTACCAGCACCACTGACACAGCTACCAGCACCACTGACACAGCTACCAGCACCACTGACACAGCTACCAGCACCACTGACACAGCTACCAGCACCACTGACACAGCTACCAGCACCACTGACACAGCTACCAGCACCACTGACACAGCTAGCAGCACCACTGACACATAGCAGCACCACTGGACACAGCTAGCAGCCCTGACACAGCAGCCCCTGACCAGCTAGCAGCACCCTGCACTAGCGCACCGCCTGGACACGGCTAGCGCACCTGACGTCCCCTGACACAGCTAGCAGCACCACTGACCGTAGCAGCACCAGCACATAAAACCCTGACACAGCTAGCAGCACCACTGACCAGCTAAGCACCACTGACCAGCTAGCAGCACCTGACACAAGCAGCACCATGACACAGCCCAGCACCACTGCCTCCCCTTACACACCCAGCAGCCCACTGACACAGCTAGCAGCACCATGACAGCTGCAACCTGACACTCCTTAAGCTGCGCCCTGGCTAACCCCAGCACCACGACCAACAATAGCAGCCCCTGTGGCCTAAAGCAACCTGACACAGCAGCAGCACCTGACACAGCTAGCAGCCCTGCCTGGCCTGACTAGCGCACCACTGACACAAGCAATAACCGCCCTGCCTAACCATAGAACCACAAGTGAATTACAACACACCCAGCAGCTGAACCGAAAGCAGCGCACCACTGACACGCTACGCACCACGACACGCTGGCACACTGCCTGAACACAATGCGCACCAGACCGCAGCAGCAACTGCCAAGCAGCACCACTGCGCTAGCAGCACCACTGACGTACGCCCTGACACAGCAGCACCCCACTGACACAGCTAGCAGCCCACTGCACAGCTAGCACCCCACTGAAGCTACGCCACTGCCCAATAGCAGCACCACTGACACGCTAACCACTGCGCTAGCGCTCTGACACGCAGCCCCCTGCACACGGCCCCTAACTGGCACCACGCACAGCTAAGCACCACTGACACAGCTAGCGCACCACTGACACAGCTACAGCACCACTGACAGTAGCGCACCCGACACAGCTGAGCACCACTGACCAGCTAGCAGCACCCTGACACGCAGTAGCACCACTGACACAGCTGCAGCACACTGACACAGCTAGCAGCACCACTGACACAGCTAGCAGCACCCTGACACAGCTAGCAGCACCACTGACACAGCTAGCAGCACCATGACACAGCTAGCAGCACCACTGACACAGCACCCACTGACACAGCTAGCAGCACCACTGACACAGCTACCAGCACCACTGACACAGCTAGCAGCACCACTGACACAGCTAGCAGCACCACTGACACAGCTAGCAGCACCACTGACACAGCTTCAGCAGCACCACTGACACAGCTACCAGCACCACTGACACAGCTACCAGCACCACTGACACGCTACCAGCACCACTGACACAGCTAGCAGCACCACTGACACAGCTAGCAGCACCACTGACACAGCTAGCAGCACCACTGACACAGCTACAGCACCACTGACACAGCTACAGCACCACTGACACAGCTAGCAGCACCACTGACACAGCTAGCAGCACCCTGACACAGCTAGCAGCACCACTGACACAGCTAGCAGCACCACTGACACAGCTAGCAGCACCCTGACACAGCTAGCAGCCACTGACACAGCTAGCAGCACCACTGGACACAGCTAGCAGCACCACTGACACAGCTAGCAGCACCACTGACACAGCTAGCAGCACTACTGACACAGCTAGCAGCACCACTGACACAGCTAGCAGCACCACTGACACAGCTACAGCACCACTGACACAGCTAGCAGCACCACTGACACAGCTAGCAGCACCACTGACACAGCTAGCAGCACCACTGACACAGCTAGCAGCACCACTGA
The DNA here is from genome assembly GCA_009830355.1 of Cherax destructor. NCBI lineage: Eukaryota > Metazoa > Arthropoda > Malacostraca > Decapoda > Parastacidae > Cherax > Cherax destructor. Next base: position 35,399 of record WNWK01011778.1, on the reverse strand, counting down.
CACAGCTAGCAGCACCACTGACACAGCTACAGCACCACTGACACAGCTAGCAGCACCACTGACACAGCTAGCAGCACCACTGACACAGCTAGCAGCACCACTGACAGCTAGCAGCACCACTGACACAGCTAGCAGCACCACTGACACAGCTAGCAGCACCACTGACACAGCTAGCAGCACCACTGACACAGCTAGCAGCACCACTGACACAGCTAGCAGCACCACTGACACAGCTAGCAGCACACTGACACACTGACACGCTACAGCACCACTGACACAGCTACAGCACCACTGACACAGCTACAGCACCACTGACACAGCAGCAGCACCACGACACAGCTACAGCACCACGACACAGCACAGCACCACTGACAGCACAGCACCACTGACACAGCTACAGCACCACTGACACAGCACAGCACCACTGACAGCTACAGCACCACTGACACAGCACAGCACACTGACACAGCTACAGCACCACTGACACAGCTACAGCACCACTGACACAGCACCAGACCACTGACAGCTAGCAGCACCACGACACTACGCACCACTACTAAGCAGCACCACTGACACAGCTAGCAGCACCACTGACACAGCTACACACGCCAGCACACGACACAGCTACGCCAGCACACTACAGCCCTAAGCACACACTGACGCTACAAGACCTACGCATGACACAGCTAGCAGCACCACTGACACAGCTAGCAGCACCACTGACACAGCTAGCAGCACCACTGACACAGCTAGCAGCACCACTGACACATGCTACAGCACATGAACAGCTACAGCCCTGAGAAAGCAGCACCACTGACACAGCTAGACACCATTGAACAGCTGAGCAAACAAGCTAGCAGCACCCGCAAGCTGGCACCTGACAGCTAGCACCACTGACACAGCTAGCAGCACCACTGACACAGCTAGCAGCACCACTGACACAGCTAGCAGCACCTGACACAGCTAGCAGGCACCACTGAACACAGAGCCATGACAGCTGGCACCACTGACACAGCTACAAGCACCACTGACACAGCTAGCAGCACCATGACACAGCTAGCAGCACCACTGACACAGCTAGCAGCACCACTGACACAGCTAGCAGCACCACTGACACAGCTACAGCACCACTGACTAGTAGCAGCACCACTGACACAAGCTACAGCACCACGCTAGTCTAGACTAAAGAAGACCTTAAGTGGCCACTGAACTACAAGACCATGAAAGTCTGAGCTACAATAGACGTTAGTGGTCCTGAGCTTACAAGAACGGTGTTAGTGTCCCTGACTACAAGTAAGACCGGTGTTAGTGGTCCCTGAGCTTACAAGTAAGCCGGTGTTAGTGGTCCCTGAGCTACAAGAAGCCGGTGTTAGTGGTCCCTGACTTACAAGTAAGCCGGTGTTAGTGGTCCCTGAGCTTACAAGCGGTGTTAGTGGTCCCGAGCTAGACGGTGTTAGTGGTCCTGAGCTACAAGTAAGACGGTGTTAGTGGTCCCTGAGTACAAGTAAGACCGGTGTTAGTGGTCCCTGAGCTACAAGTAAGACGGTGTTAGTGGTCCCTGGACTTACAAGTAAGCCGGTGTTAGTGGTCCCTGACTTACAAGTAAGCGGTGTTAGTGGTCCCTGAGCTACAAGTAAGCCGGTGTTAGTGGTCCCTGACTTACAAGTAAGCCGGTGTTAGTGGTCCCTGACTTACAAGCAAGCGGTGTTAGTGGTCCCTGGGCTTACAAGTAAGCGGTGTTAGTGGTCCCTGAGCTTACAAGTAAGCCGGTGTTAGTGGTCCCTGACTACAAGTAAGCCGGTGTTAGTGGTCCCTGAGCTTACAAGTAAGCCGGTGTTAGTGGTCCCTGAGCTTACAAGTAAGCCGGTGTTAGTGGTCCCTGAGCTACAAGTAAGCCGGTGTTAGTGGTCCCTGAGCTTACAAGTAAGCCGGTGTTAGTGGTCCCTGAGCTTACAAGTAAGCCGGGTTAGTGGTCCCTGAGCTTACAAGTCAAGCCGGTGTTAGTGGTCCCTGAGCTACAAGTAAGCCGGTGTTAGTGGTCCCTGAGCTTACAAGCGGTGTTAGTGTCCGATACGAGCTGTTAGTGGTCCCTGAGCTTACAAGTAAGCCGGTGTTAGTGGTCCCTGAGCTTACAAGTAAGCCGGTGTTAGTGGTCCCTGAGATTACAAGTAAGCCGGTGTTAGTGGTCCCTGAGATTACAAGTAAGCCGGTGTTAGTGGTCCCTGAGCTTACAAGTAAGCCGGTGTTAGTGGTCCCTGAGCACAAGTAAGCCGGTGTTAGTGGTCCCTGAGATTACAAGTAAGCCGGTGTTAGTGGTCCCTGAGCTACAAGTAAGCCGGTGTTAGTGGTCCCTGACTAAGTAAGCCGGTGTTAGTGGTCCCTGAGCTTACAAGTAAGACGGTGTTAGTGGTCCCTGGGCTTACAAGTAAGCCGGTGTTAGTGGTCCCTGAACTTACAAGTAAGACGGTGTTAGTGGTCCCTGAGCTTACAAGTAAGCCGGTGTTAGTGGTCCCTGAGCTTACAAGTAAGCCGGTGTTAGTGGTCCCTGAGCTTACAAGTAAGCCGGTGTTAGTGGTCCCTGAGCTTACAAGTAAGCCGGTGTTAGTGGTCCCTGAGCTTACAAGTAAGCCGGTGTTAGTGGTCCCTGACTTACAAGTAAGCCGGTGTTAGTGGTCCCTGAGCTTACAAGAAGCCGGTGTAGTGGTCCCTGAGCTTACAAGTAAGCCGGTGTTAGTGGTCCCTGAGCTTACAAGTAAGCCGGTGTTAGTGGTCCCTGAGCAGCGGTGTTATCAAGTAAGCCGGTGTTAGTGGTCCCTGAGCTTACAAGTAAGCCGGTGTTAGTGGTCCCTGAGCTTACAAGTAAGCCGGTGTTAGTGGTCCCTGAGCTTACAAGTAAGCCGGTGTTAGTGGTCCCTGAGCTTACAAGTAAGCCGGTGTTAGTGGTCCCTGAGCTTACAAGTAAGCCGGTGTTAGTGGTCCCTGAGCACTAACCGTGAGGGTCCTGCAAAGACCGGTGTTAGTGGTCCCTGAGCTTACAAGTAAGCCGGTGTTAGTGGTCCCTGAGCACAAGTGCCGGTGTTAGTGGTCCCTGAGCTTACAAGTAAGCCGGTGTTAGTGGTCCCTGAGCTTACAAGTAAGACGGTGTTAGTGGTCCCTGGGCTTACAAGTAAGACGGTGTTAGTGGTCCCTGGGCTTACAAGTAACCCGGTGTTAGTGGTCCCTGAGCTTACAAGTAAGCCGGTGTTAGTGGTCCCTGAACTTACAAGTAAGCCGGTGTTAGTGGTCCCTGAGCTTACAAGTAAGCCGGTGTTAGTGGTCCCTGAGCTTACAAGTAAGCCGGTGTTAGTGGTCCCTGAGCTTACAAGTAAGCCGGTGTTAGTGGTCCCTGAGCTTACAAGTAAGCCGGTGTTAGTGGTCCCTGAGCTTACAAGTAAGCCGGTGTTAGTGGTCCCTGAGCTTACAAGTAAGCCGGTGTTAGTGGTCCCTGAGCTTACAAGTAAGCCGGTGTTAGTGGTCCCTGAGCTTACAAGTAAGCCGGTGTTAGTGGTCCCTGAGCTTACAAGTAAGCCGGTGTTAGTGGTCCCTGGGCTTACAAGTAAGCCGGTGTTAGTGGTCCCTGAGCTTACAAGTAAGACGGTGTTAGTGGTCCCTGAGCTTACAAGTAAGCCGGTGTTAGTGGTCCCTGAGCTTACAAGTAAGCCGGTGTTAGTGGTCCCTGAGCTTACAAGTAAGCCGGTGTTAGTGGTCCCTGAGCTTACAAGTAAGCCGGTGTTAGTGGTCCCTGAGCTTACAAGCTAAGCCGGTGTTAGTGGTCCCTGGGCTTACAAGTAAGCCGGTGTTAGTGGTCCCTGAGCTTACAAGTAAGCCGGTGTTAGTGGTCCCTGAGCTTACAAGTAAGCCGGTGTTAGTGGTCCCTGAGCTTACAAGACGGTGTTAGTGGTCCCTGAACTTACAAGTAAGCCGGTGTTAGTGGTCCCTGAGCTTACAAGTAAGACGGTGTTAGTGGTCCCTGGGCTTCAGAAGCGGTGTTAGTGGTCCCTGAGCTTACAAGTAAGCCGGTGTTAGTGGTCCCTGAGCTTACAAGTAAGCCGGTGTTAGTGGTCCCTGAGCTTACAAGTAAGCCGGTGTTAGTGGTCCCTGAGCTTACAAGCCGGTGTTAGTGGTCCATGAGCTTACAAGTAAGCCGGTGTTAGTGGTCCCTGAGCTTACAAGTAAGCCGGTGTTAGTGGTCCATGAGCTTACAAGTAAGCCGGTGTTAGTGGTCCCTGAGCTTACAAGTAAGCCGGTGTTAGTGGTCCCTGGGCTTACAAGTAAGCCGGTGTTAGTGGTCCCTGAGCTTACAAGTAAGCCGGTGTTAGTGGTCCCTGAGCTTACAAGTAAGCCGGTGATAGTGGTCCCTGATTTTGCCAGAGAGTTTGAGATACATACAGATGCTTCAGCAGTTGCCATAGGAGGTTGTCTAATGCAAAGAGACGAGGACAACAACCCACACCCAGTAGCGTATTTTAGCAGAAAGATTAAGGGACCGGAAGTCAGGTATGCCATCACTGATAAAGAAGCCTTGGCAGTGGTAGAAAGTGTTAGATACTTTGAACCATATGTATTTCAGCGCCATTTTAAAATAATAACAGATCACAGGGCATTGGTGCACATATTTAAAAAGAAAACTCGCTGTCCTAGGATGTCTAGATGGTGTTACGAACTGTCAGCGCTCTCATACCAGATTCTTTATAAACCAGGAGCCTCACACCATGTACCAGACGTAGTGAGTAGGAATGTAGCAGCAATAAATGGCGATGTTAATATCGAGAATGTGGACAATGAAAAGTTAAGAGAGTACCAACTGGAAGAGAACAGGTGGAAGGAGGTAATTGAGTATTTATAAGGAGGGAAGCTGCCACGCCACAAGCCAAGCCGCCCTCTTGATGAATTCCAGATGAAAGACGGTGTGTTACATAGGATTATGGAGCTGAATGATCGTTCAGTACTGCAGTTAGTAGTACCTAATGTCCTCAGGAAGGCCGCCCTGAAGCTGGCACACTCATCCAAGATGGCTGGCCATCCAGGCGTTTTTAGGACTTATAAGAGGGCAAAAGAAATGTTCTACTTTCCTGGTCTCCTTAATTATGTAACTGAATATGTAAAATGTTGTGGTAATTGCCAAAGGAGGAAAGGTAACCCTCAAATTAATGTGGAATTGCAAGTTTTTCCCGAGATTAAGGAACCGTTGGACCGGGTTGGTGCAGACCTTATCGACTTGCATAATAGTTATTCAGGCAACAGGTATGTTCTGGTGCTGGTGGACCATCTCTCACGGTACACAACACTTGTTCTTGTGCTGGTGGACCATCTCTCACGGTACACAACACTTGTTCTTGTGCTGGTGGACCATCTGTCACGGTACACAACACTTGTTCTTGTGCTGGTGGACCATCTCTCACGGTACACAACACTTGTTCTTGTGCTGGTGGACCATCTCTCACGGTACACAACACTTGTTCTTGTGCTGGTGGACCATCTCTCACGGTACACAACACTTGTTCTTGTGCTGGTGGACCATCTCTCACGGTACACAACACTTGTACCCATCCCTAAGAAAGACCCACACACTGTTGCAGAGGCGCTCCTTGACTGTTGCAGAGGCGCTCCTTGACTGTTGCAGAGGCGCTCCTTGACTGTTGCAGAGGCGCTCCTTGACTGTTGCAGAGGCGCTCCTTGACTGTTGCAGATGCGCTCCTTGACTGTTGCAGAGGCGCTCCTTGACTGTTGCAGAGGCGCTCCTTGACTGTTGCAGAGGCGCTCCTTGACTGTTGCAGAGGCGCTCCTTGATAGATTCGTAGCAATATTTGGACCCCCTAAAGAATTAGTAACAGATCAAGGTTCAGAGTTTAAAAGCAAGGTATTTGCAGAGGTTTGTAACAACCTAGAAATAATGACAGCCTTCACGACAGCTTATCATCCACAGGTGAATGGTATGGTGGAGAGAACTAATCAGGTAGTCAAAAATACACTGGCCATTCTCTCAGAGAAAGAACCACTACAATGGGATGAATATGTACCGTATGTTCAATTTGCTTTAAACACCGCTATTCATAAATCAATAGGGACACAACCATTATTCCTATTTACAGGGCATGACTGTCACTTTGCAGCAGGCTTGGTGAACCAAGCAGTGGTCAGATACAGTGAGGACTTTCCTTCACAAGTCCTAACAAAAATGAGACCTGCTTGGCGAACTGCCGCCCAGGCATCTGGTAGAGCGCAGGAAAAATATGCTCATTACTATAATAGGGAAGTGAAGCCTCTTAAATTTAATGAAGGTAACCTAGTAATGATATATAAAGATGAAGCAACCCCTCAACAGAGTAGGTCTCTCGGTCCTAGGTGGAAAGGTCCTTACCGCATCTTAGAAAACATGGGACCAGTAAATGTAAAGGTTAAAGGGTTGTTTGAGGACCAGAGTGAGAAAATTGTTCATTGTAATAAACTAAAGCCATTCTGGTCTGAGGAGGAAATAGTAATACCTAATGTTAATGTGGTGGATGAAAGGACTGTAAATGATGAGGTACATGGAGAAGATAGTTTAAACCAGCAGGTAGAGGAATATGTGGGTATGAATACAAGGTCAAGAATGTGTAGACGAAATTTGTAAGGGAATTATTGCTGGAGGGAGGGAGTGTTATGAGTAAATGGGACACTGAGGGAAGGAGCTAACCACTCGCCTCGCCCTCAGGTCAGCTCAATACTCTAGACACCTGCCCACCAACAATAAGACCCAGTCATACTATAGAACAATACTGCCGCCTACTATTATTCACAGGAGATGCGGAGATGTTGCCAGGACTTGCCAAGGAGACTCCGGGAATCTATTTGGCCTGGAGTGATGGAGACGCAGAAGTGCCAAGAAGCCAGTATGGGTCCGGCAGAGGGCCAGAGGACCTGGGAGACTTGAGGAAAAGCGGTAGCCAGGTGTCGTGCCATCACCATGCAAGAGGTGCAAGTGTTGACGGGTGAGGCTGAGTGGATGAAGGGTGGCCTTGGTGCCTGAGGAGTATTGTCGTGGTGAAGATAAGCGGCTTGCTGAGTAGTGAAGTTCCCAGATGCTGTGCTTTCAACGAGAGGGACCCGCATGAGCGTTCCTAAACGCCAACGAAGTCCACACAATGAGACATGGCCCAATTTAGGAAGTGCTAGGGTCGGCCAGAAGCCCTGGCTAACCCCTCTTCTAGTAGAAGCGGTAGACAGATCTGTAGGTGAGATGCCAAGAATACTGCAGTATAGCACAATGACCCTATGTCCTCCTCCGTCGACCCCTTCACATTTCTACCGCCCTTGCCCAAGAATTTGCAGAGAGCTTTTCCTTGGGTCAATAGCCTGCCCACCAAGTCAAGCCAATCGCGACATTTACTACCAGCCAGTGAAGCTTGGGAAATGATGATTAGAGTGGTCACCTGTTTTACGTATAGTATCTCTACTGTTAGGGGATGATCTATTGTATGTCAGCTGTTGTGACATATATGTGTTGTATATTATGTGAGCTAGCTCCTTGCTGGGAGGGATCACCGTAGAGATAGGATGTATTTCCTTTTCAGGTGGAGAACTGTAAACACCAATCGGCTCGCCGTCAGAAGAGGATTCGTTTATGTGAGGGATGGGAGGTTTTATAGCTGCTAGAAATGGAATAATGATGAGTCCTGGTTGTGATTCCTGGCTTGTCGCGAATGGTCGCGGAAGGTGCAAGTAAAATGAGACCTTGTGGTCGTGTAATGGTTCACTTGCAAGTTCTTGAAGGAATAAGACCCGCTGGAGCTATTTTCTATGCCAGAAAACCTTACGAGGTTTGGCTCAATGGTTAATTAGCGAGGGTGACTACAGAAGCTAGTTTATTTCTAGTAAAGTACAGAAAGGTACTGGAGCCAGATACTAAGGGGAAAAGGTGATAAGGAGGTTTCACACCAGAAACTCATTGTTATTCGTTTCTTCTGCTAGAATTATTCTGATATGTGTAATTTTATATTGTATTGTAGTAGAATTAAGGGGTTAGGATTAAAATAGTCTAATAACTTAGGACAAAATTGCCCTAGTTCTCAGATATTTTAAACCAGGGAGAAAGGGGGATGTGATGTAGTCAGTGTGCTTGTGAGGTCCAGCTAATTACCCACACCTTACCTTAGCAAATACCTGTCAGCCACGCCTCCATGAATAAGCCTCAGGTCTTTTGTTCTTGCCTGGCGTCAGGTCGTAACACATGGTCTACACCTTATGGAAAAGGGGGATGCTTTGAGCACCATATAAGGTCATGAAAACGATTAAGGAGACAGAGAGGTGGGTGACAGGTCAAGTGAGGAGGTCTCTGGACAGCGGGTGTGCAGTGGGCCACGCGTTGCGAATCTCGGGTCAGCTGGTTGGTAAATTAAGAGTGAGTATAAGTCTGTGTTACTGATAACATCTACCCTTCCCCCTGGTAATAAGTCTCATAGGTCAATGGTTATTGTATGTAATTCTCCGTCAGGATATAATGTATTCTCGCTCTTTATGTTATTAAGTAAACGATAGCCATAGTCCCCATTTTTATTTGTACCTTCTTATGCTATTAGCTATTTTGTTAAGCACTGGGATAATACAGGAGACGGGCTCACTTGCTGGGATACCTCAGGCAGAGTGGGTACAGGTCTCACAAGGAGGCCGAGAAACCTGACTGTATCACGTTCTGGGATACGTGAGCCGTATAGGTACAACGGATGATCAGAGACCACTGAACGTCTAATAAACGTAATTTGATGAGTTTTGCTACTAGAAAATATAAACCCGTGAGAGGTGGCCCAATCGGAAACTCTGTTGACGGCATGCTGGAGGGAAACTGCAATGAGGTGACAGTCAGCACCTGCACAAGCTATAGCAAAGTCATCCACATAAAGTGATGACCAAATGTTGGATGGGAGAACTGATGCCAGATTATTTATAGCAAGGAGAAATAGTGTTGTGCTCAGAACACAACCCTGGGGGACACCTTCAGCTTGGACAAAGTCCGGGGAAAGCTCATTACTAACCCGGACACGGAAATATCGTATATACATATCCAAGCACAGTAAGGGGACAATGGCAGAACGGCCCTTACGAAAGCCATATTGACAAGTGGAGAGACTACCGAGTCTCTAAATACCACATCAAACGTCTATTAACTAGACGTTCCATCACCTTGCAAACTGCACTGGTAAGAGCGATGGGACGGTAGTGGGAGGTATCATGTCCCGTAGTACCCAGTTTGCGAAAAGGGAGAACAATAGCAGACTTCCACAGTTGGGGAATAACTCCTTGCGACCATATAAGATTAAAGAGTCGTAAGAGGACAGTAAGAGCAGACTGATGTAAATGCTGCAGCATACGAATATGTATGCCGTCTGGCCCAGCTGCCGATGATCGGCAAGCGGAGAGTGTTGCCTCCAGTTCTTGAAGGATAAAATGCACATTATAAGATTCTTCTCTGAGAGAAGAAAAATCTAAGGGCTTTAACTCGCTGGCAGACTTAGAAGAAAGGAACGAGGGGCATAGATGGAGCCCCTGAGAAATGCGGACCAGATGATTACCAATTTCAGTGGCAACGTCAAGAGGGTGTGCTATATCGACACCGGCAACCTGAAGAACAGGAGCCGGGTCAGGGGAGAATTTACCACTCAATTTCCGCACTTTCTTCCAGACTGCACACATTGAGGAAGCCAAAGTGACCATATAAACATAATCTCGCCAGCAAGTGCGTTTAGCGTCAAGTATGACACAGCGAGCAATTGCTCTCTTCTGCTTAAAATCAAGGAGTCTCTCTGTGGTTCTGTTATACCGATACCTGCCCCACGCAGCGCGTTTCAAACGTACTGCTCGAGCACAAGCAGGAGACTTCCAAGGCACGCACTTCTGAGAATGCTTGCCCGAGGTTTGGGGGATAGAATGTGAAGCTGCCGTGAAGACAGAGGACGAAAAGAGATGTAAAACCTCATCAATGGAGGACGAGGAAGGAACCTCATGAAAGGCAGTAAGATGTGCGTAAAGGTCCCATTTCGCCCGGTCAAATTACCAGCGTGGGCTACGAGGAGGTGGAGAATACGAAGGGGACCTAAGGATGATTAGGAAATGATCGCTATCATGTAAGTCCGGGAGGACAGACCAGGTGAAGTCAAGGACAGTTGATGAAGAGCAGATGGAAAGATCGATGCAGGAGAAAGAATGAGTTCGGGGATCAAAATGGGTAGGAGTACCCATATTTAAAACATGGAGGGGGAGAGAAGCAAGAAATGCCTCCAACTGAACGCCATGAGAGTCACAGTGCGACCCTCCCCAAAGAAAATGGTGTGCGTTAAAATCGCCAAGTAATAGAAAAGGTGGCGGCAAGGAAGAAACCAGAAAATCAACATCTGGGATAGACAATGCTCGTGAAGGGGAGAGATATAAAGAACAGAGTGTATACCACTTATTCAAGTGGATACAGGCTGCGGTGTAATGTAGAGAAGAATGAACATAGAGCTGATGGTATGGAACACCAGTGCGTATAAGAAAAGCAGTTTCGTTAAAGGTTCCATCGGAAAAAGGATCCGATGAATATAACAAATCATAGCCTGAAAAGGGCGGATAACAGAGGATTGCAATTTGGGTTCTTGCAAACAGACACCAACAGGGGAAAACTGGGAGAGCAACACCTGAAGCTCACCCTGGTTACCCCTGAGGCCTCTGATATTCCACTGCAAATAAGCCATGATTTATAGAGAGAAAGATAGAAGTCGAAGTTAGAGGTATCTATGGACTAGGGTTAGAAAAGTCCATGTGTGGAGGCAGCAGAAGACTCGTAATCAGAGAAGGAGTGGGACGTTGTGAAGGAAGGAGGGGTATGGACGGAGAAGAGAGAGGAGGAGGAACCGAAGGTGGAGCGGTGTCCATCAACATTCCAGACTCTGCAATAAATTTTGCGATAGCTTCCAGATTTTCGGAAGACAAGGATGCAGAATGTGGGACTACATTAGAAATGGAAGGAGAGTGAACAACCATCGGGGAGACTATAGACTGTACTAAAATAGAGGGCGAGGAGATGGAAGAGGAAACTGTCGAAGGGGCTTGGGAAGGGACAGGAGTGGAAGTGGCCTGGGGAGGGACAGTCAGGGAAGGAACTTGAGAGGGGACAGGGGATGAAGATATTGTACGAGGAGGAGGATGAACCTCCACACATGTTACAGAACTAGTCGGGGGGGCGAAGAACACGGCAATAGGGATTTTTTGCCAGACTTATGAGAAGGAGGGCGCTGAGACTTAGGTGGGGGATGATGGCGTGTAGACACAGAACTGTGCGAGTGAGTAGAGGAAGGAGAGTGAACAGTATGGGATGCCGAGGTAGGGACCTCGGAGCCAAGAACAGCAAAAGGATTCGAGACAGGGGTGACGGAGGATGTTGTAACAACAGAGGAAGTCGAGGAAGTTGGGACCCCAGAAGTGGGGCGACGTTTAGCAATGCGAGAATAGGAAATACGGGGAAGTCTCCCTTGAAGGCGTAGATGAGAGACGGCCATAGCATATAAGAAGCCTTCTGCCTCTTTGAGACAACGGATTTGCCGCTCATTCAGGTAAACCTGACAACGGCGAGAGTACGATGGATGTGCCTCATGACAGTTAAGCCAAGAGGGAGGTAGAGTACAAGGACTGGCATGGTCGTCGGCACCACAGACTGGGCCTTCCGCCATGGACCTGCAATATTTCGCTGGATGACCAAAACGCCAGCAGTTTCTACACTGTTGCGGTGTAGGGGTCACCTTTCGAACTTGTAAACGTTGACCTGCAATGTAGATGGAAGGTGGTAGTTCACAGCAGTCAAATGTTAAATGAGCTATATTGCAAGGATAAAGTTTTCGCTTATTGGCAGGGAGGACAAAAGTGTCAACTTTAAGGATAGGGAGTTCTTGGAGATCAAGCTGCTCCAAAATGTCATCACCACATGTCTGGAAATTCCGTTGGACAATGGTGTGGGGTAAAATGACAGAACCACTACAAGAATTGAGAGAATGATGCTTATCAATAGTGATAGGAACATTATCTATGGTCGTAAGAAGAGAAAGATCACGAGCTTGGCCAGCATTCTGGACCGTGATGATGCGACTGCCACTCTTGAGAGCGTGAAATGAGATATCTTTACCAACATGGCGTAGCAGAGCCTTACCAATACTATGATCTGAAACATAGGTATTAGGAGAAGTCGGTCGCAGAGTAAAAAACTTTGTCCATTGAGTAGTGTGAAACAAAGAGTTTAAGGGGAGTGCGTGACGAGCTGGTCGTTTCTGAGATGAACGAGAAGGAAGTGTCGAATCGTCATGTAAGGGTCTTGGTCATTTGTGTGCGGGACCAGGGGTGGTCCGACGTGTGATGGGCGGGCAATCCGAAAATTGCCGCACGGTTGAGGGAGAAGCCAGAATCAAGGTCAGAGAAGAGCGAAGGTCAGATGTGTCAAAAGGGCCGGTCGGAACCCCAGTACCTGAAGCAGGTGACAAACCGGCACCAGCAAGAGGTATAGGGGCATGAGAGTTGTCCGTTAACGAGGCAGGGTCAGTACTGGGTGCGGTATCAAGAAGGGGCCCGAGGGTAGGTTCACAATTTAGGGCATCCATGGTTAGGTTCACGGGCTAGGGCATCCATGGTTAGGTTTCTTCTTTCTTTTTGTTTTTAAGAAAAAAAAGAAAGAAAATAAAAAATAAAAAAAAGAATAAAAACAGGGGAGATATGGAGGAATAGCTCCTAGGAGGAATGAAAGGGGCGTAAATCACCCTCCGCACCCAAGAGGACCTCAACACCGCAAGTAGAGCAGATGCTGCATGGAACCCGTGCCATACCCTACCCTTCACGCCAGTAAACCAGCGATCCGGGATAGCAACCTCACATCCACCGAGCTACCTCGGCGGACAAAAGAGAGGGCGGCCGGATATCCGCCACAAAGCATACCTCCTTCGGTCACCACCCCCGGAATCCGAAAAATGGCCTCAAGAGATACACCTGTCACCCGAAAGATACCCAAAGCCACCCCCTGGGAGACCGGAGAGGGAGGGGCATCCCCAGGCGATCCAGATTCCACGGCAAACTACACCACCGCCAAGAACCTCAAGGGAAAGGGGTAGACCACAGTACCCTTCCCCCTACCTAGGAACTAGAATGCCTGTGGAGGGAAGCTCCCAGGAGAAAAATGGGAAGGAAATAAGGGAGGGAGGAGGAGGAGGAGGAAAGGGAAAAGGGAGGATGGGGAAAAATGGAAAAGGGTGGGGGGTAATTAGGTTCAGTCTGAGGAAGAAGACCAAGAGGTCCAATTCCTCAGACCAATAGCCTCTTTACATCGTCAAGGAGCCCCCCTTAAAGAGGTCAGCCACCACAACACAGCTGGTTGATGTCAGCCACCACAACACAGCTGGTTGATGTCAGCCACCACAACACAGCTGGTTGATGTCAGCCACCACAACACAGCTGGTTGATGTCAGCCACAACACAGCTGGTTGATGTCAGCCACCACAACACAGCTGGTTGATGTCAGCCACCACAACACAGCTGGTTGATGTCAGCCACCACAACACAGCTGGTTGATGTCAGCCACCACAACACTGCTGGTTGATGTCAGCCACCACAACACAGCTGGTTGATGTCAGCCACCACAGTACTGAACACTTCCGGAACAAGTACAGGCCAGTGTTGTTGTTGTTATTCAGGTCACAGTGTATTTGTTCCACCTCGTTGTACTTGTTTTCCAACAAAGACTAATTAATCACACAGCTGATTTATGTTTGTGTTTACACTCTGCAACACAAAATACAAACACAATTCATATCGTCATTAAAATCAGTATGATTTTTGTGGCTCAGGTTATTGTGAGATTTGTGGGAATTGTGTTGTATTTTATTTGTTTTCCTCTTGTTCTTACTCTTGTTTGTTTTGTGTGTGTACTCACCTAATTGTACTCACCTAATTGTGGTTGCAGGGGTCGAGACTCAGCTCCTGGCCCCGCCTCTTCGCTGTCCGCTACTGGGTCTCTGCTCTCCCTGCTCCATGAGCTTTATCATACCTCGTCTTAAAACTATGTATGGTTCCTGCCTCCACTATATCTTTCTCTAGACTATTCCACTTCCTGACTACTCTGTGGCTGAAGAAATGCTTCCTAACATCTCTTTGACTCATCTGAGTCTTCAGCTTCCAGTTGTGTCCCATTGTTTCTGTGTTCCCTCTCTGGAACATCCTGTCACTGTCTACCTTGTCGATTCCCCACAGTATTTTGTATGTCGTTATCATGTCTCCTCTGACCCTTTCCTCCAGTGTTGTTAGTCCTATTTCCCTCAACCATTCTTCATAGGACAGACCCCTGAGTTGTGGAACTAGCCTTGTCGCAAACCTTTGCACTTTCTCTAGTTTCTTTACGTGCTTGACCAGGTGTGGGTTCCAGACTGGTGCTGCATATTCTAGTATGGGCCTGACGTACACGGTGTACAGTGTCTTGAACGATTCCTTGTTTAGGTAACGGAACGCTAATCTTAGGTTTGCCAGTCGCCCATATGCTGCCGCAGTTATCTGGTTGATGTGTGCCTCCGGAGATGTACTTGGCGTTATACTCACCCCAAGGTCTTTCTCCTTTGCCGAGGTTTGTAGCCCTTGTCCACCTAGCCTGTACTCTGTCAGTGGTCTTCTTTGTCCTCCGATCTTCATGACTTTGCATTTGGTGGGATTGAATTCGAGAAGCCAGTTGCTAGACCAGATGTCAAGCTTGTCCAGGTCTGTTTGAAGTCCTGCTTGGTCCTCTTCCGATGTGATTCTCCTCATTTTTCACATCATCTGCGAACAGAGACACTTCTGAGTCTATCCCATCCGTCATGTCGTTTACATATACCAAGAATAACACTGGTCATAGGACTGACCCCTGTGGTACGCCGCTCGTCACAGGCGCCCACTGTGATACCTCATCACGCACCATGACCCGTTGTTGCCTCCCTGTGAGGTATTCCCTGATCCCTTCCAGTGCCCTTCCTGTTATACATGCTTGTTCTTCCAACTTCTTTACTAATCTCATGTGAGGAACTGTGTCGAAGGCCTTCCTGCAGTCCAGGAAAATGCAATCAACCCACCCTTCTCTCTCTTGCCTTACCTCTGTTACTTTATCATAGAACTCTAGGAGGTTTGTTACACAGGATTTGCCTTCCCGGAATCCGTGCTGTCTAGTGTTTATTATCCTGTTCAGCTCGAGGTGCTCCACCATTCTTTTCCTGATGATTTTCTCCAGGACTTTGCACACTATACATGTAAGTGACACCGGTCTATAGTTTAGTGCCTCTTTTTCTGTCTCCTTTTTTAAAGATGGGGACTACATTGGCCTTCTTCCATACCTCAGGTATCTGCCCATTTTCAAGGGATGTGTTGAATATTATGGTAAGTGGCACACTCAGTACCTCAGCTCCTTCCCGAAGAACCGACGGGGAGATATTGTCCAGACCCATCGCCTTTGAGGTATCAAGGTCACTGAGTAACTGCTTCACCTCCTCCTCAGTTGTGTGTATGCCCTCTAGCACTTGATACATCCCTTGTTGGTGATGCACCCCATCCTGTCTACCCAGCTGCCTTCCTTCCTCCACTGTGAATACTTCCTTAAACCTTAAGTTGAGCTCCTCACATACCTCTTGATCATTGCTTGTGAGTTCCCCATCTTCTCTCCTCAGCCTTATCACCTGGTCTTTAACTGTTGTCTTCCTTCTGATGTGACTGTACATGAGCTTCGGTTCGAACTTAACTTTCGATGCTATGTCGTTTTCGTACTGTTTCTGGGCCTCCCTCCGTACCTGTGCATACTCGTTTCTAGCTCTTCTACTACTCTCTTTGTTTACTTGGGTTCTTTGCCTTCTGTACCTTTTCCATTCTCTGACACTCTGAGTCTTTGCCTCCCTGCACCTTTGGGTAAACCAGGGACTCTTTCTGGCCTTCCCGTTTAATCTTTTTCCTCTGGGTATAAACCGTTCCTCTGCCTCCTTGCACTTTGACCCTACGTATTCCATCATTTCATTTATTGTCTGTCCATCCATTTCCCTTTCCCCACTGAACCTCCTGCAGGAAATTCCTCATGCTTGTGTAGTTTCCTCTTTTAAAATCTGGTTTGTCTCTTTCGGTACCATTTTCCCTCTCCACCTGTAGCTCTACAATGTACTCAAAGCTCAGCACCATATGGTCACTGGCTCCCAGGGGGCTCTCGTGTGTTATGTCTTCAATATCTGAGCTGTTCAGGGTGAATACAAGGTCCAGTCTTGCTGGTTCATCTTCTCCTCTCACTCTGGTCGTGTCCCTGACATGTTGGTGCATCAGGTTTTCCAGTACCGCATCCATCATCTTGGCTCTCCAAGTTTCTGGACCCCCACGTGGTTCTTGGTTCTCCCAGTCGATCTCCCTGTGGTTGAAATCGCCCATGACCAGTAGCTTCGCTCTGCTCATGTGCGCTTTTCTTGCCACCTCCGCCAGAGTGTCCACCATCGCTCTGTTGTTCTCATCATATTCCTCACCTGGCCTCCTGCAGTTCTGTGGTGGGTTATACATCACTGCAATGATTATCTTGTGTTCCCCAGACTGGATGGTACCTACTATGTAGTCCCTTTCTCTACACACCTCCATTCCTTCCATTTCCTCAAATTTCCAACGGTTCCTTACAAGCAGTGCGACCCCTCCTCCCCCGGCTCCTTCTATCTTTCCTCAGGTTCTGATATCCCTGTGGGAAGATTGCATCTGATACTGTCTCCTTTAGTTTGGTTTCTGTGACAGCTATGATGTCTGGGGACACTTCACCTATTCTTTCATTCCACTCTTCATACTTGTTCGTAATTCCATCCACGTTTGTGTACCAAACCTTCAACATTGTTTCCAATACTGTGTCCCTGGGGAGATCTTGGTGGGTTGAGGGGTGTGGGTGGGGTGCCCATAGGGGGTTGCAGCATGGGTGGGGGGATTGTATGGTTGGGGTATGGGTTGGTGGGGTGGAGTTTGTGGTGGGGTGGGGGGTAGCTGTGATGGTGGGTTTTGGGTTGCTGGGGTGGGGGCAGTGGGACTGATGAGTGTGTGTGGTGTTAAAGTGTATGGTTGGCGTGGGGGTTTTGTGATTTTAGGCCCACCGTGGGTACTTCCAGTGTGTGTGTTTGTCCTGTTTGGGCTTGGTGTCCTCCGTATCTTGCTGTCTCCTCTCTCTCCTCTCTTCGCCTTCTTATCTGCTCCTTCCGAGCCTCCCTTTCTTCCTGCGTTCTGTCCCGATCTAGGTATACATTCCGGTACCCCTGATTCATCCTCAGCTGTGCTTTCTCTTGCAGGATCATGGTGCGGGCTGATTCTGCTTTGAAGATTACCTTGAGAGGTCGATTTCTTTCCCTTGTGTACCACCCAATTCTCCGAAAATTTGTCACTTGTGACGTGTCTCCCCCTATTGCTAGCATGATACCTTCGATCCTTTCTTTCTCCTCCTGTTTTCTTCTGTCGTGGGTGTCCCCTTCGACTTCCTCATGCCATAGATAAAGATCGACCTCTCCCTTTCCTCCTCCCACTGTGTATCCCATTGCCTCATCAGAGGTGCATTAGCCTCTCCCGGTGCTGTCATGGTTGTATCCCCCGTGTTCCTTTGTGTGTCCGGCCTGCTCAAAGGTCCCTGTCCGTTGCAGTGTGTTGATGGAGTCTCCGCGTTTAGTGTGTCTGCTGCTTTGTCTGCCCTCTCGTGTTTTGTTACTGTGCTCTCATTCGTTGTTACTGTGGTGCTCCTCTTGTCCCTGTCTGCTTCTTCTATGTCCCTCTCGTGTGTTGTTAGTATCCTGCTCGTCTTGCTTTGGGCCCCACTTGTGTCTGCCAGTGTCTGTGCATGCAAGAGTTCTCCTTTTTTCTCCTCATTCCCTTTGGCTGAGTCTGGTGCACAAGCTCCGAGCGCCGTTTCTAGCCAGGTACTTTTGTCTCTATTCTGTGTCATTCCCTGCTTCTGCTTTTTTGACTTGCATTTCCCATTTTCTACTCTCCTCAGCTATCCTTTTCTCCATTCCCATGCTGATCACCAATATCTTCCTCTCCCATTCCTCTTCCCTTTTTTTGAATTCCTCCTCAGTGATCACCAATATCTTCCTCTCCCATTCCTTTTCCCTTGCGATGTTTTCCTGCTCCCACTGTGGCCTACCCGTATCGGCCATCGTCCTCCTTGTTGACACCCCTCTCCCTGAGCCGCCCATATTCCCACGGTGTGCCCTTGTGGATGTATTGAGAGTATCAGAAGAAGGGAGAAAGAAGAGGGATAGGGAGTGGCCTGTCCGGGATCATATTGTTTGTCCGGGAAATGACTGTTTGGGATAAAATATATTACGTAGTACCTGAATCTTTGTGTGTCGGTCATTTTGTGGTGGGGGTGTTACGGCCCCGTATCTAACAATGGTAGTTAGGTAATTACCTCACCGGCCGGCAGTCAAGGGGTTACGTCATCAGACCTGATGTTTGACTGCCGGGCCGGCTTGACTGACAGTGTCATCGAGACTCTCCCTAGTCAACACTGGAGAGTGCTAACGAGACTCCCATATACAACACTGGAGAGTTCACCAGCTCCCCTGATACACCTAGGGAGTGTACGAGACTCTCCCTATACACTCTGGAGAGTTCACTAGTTTCTCCCCTATACCTACTGGCTATTCACGTAGCTGTTTTCGCTGGTGACTGTGACCTGAACTATCTACTGGCTTATCACCGTACTGACTGTGTTCCGGAGACTTGTGTACCTGGAAATGGTTTGTTGACCTGAACTTTTTTGTACCTGGAAAGGGGGTGTCGACACTGGTAACAGGTGGTGTCTTGTGTGACACTGGTAACAGGTGGTGTCTTGTGTGACACTGGTAACAGGTGGTGTCTTGTGTGACACTGTGGTGTCAGGTATTTAGTGGTGTAGTCAGTCAGAGTTTGTGACGGTGGCACGACACAGGTTGAGTCGTGTATTTGATGTGTGTCATAACGCGGTGAAAAGGTTTTATTAGAGATGGGTTCATGATGCAAGGAAGGTGTCTTATGGGCACAGAGAGAAGGGTGTCGTGTGACACAGAAGAGAAGGCGTGTCGGGTGACACCGGGGGCGTGTCATGTGACACAGAGAACGGGTGTCAGGGGACCCCGTGAGAAGGCGTGCCATAAGACAAAGAAGTATCATGACAAGGTGTGGTAGTGTCCTGCGTGACACTAGAAGATGGCAGCGACTTGACACTACACCGAATACTTGATTTTGCTTGTGACTTTTATCTTGTACTGTGATTTTGTGTAAATAGGTTTTTACACAGATTATTAGATTATATGTTTTTATTCAGATTATATGCTTTTATATTAATAATATATATTTAATATAATAAAAATCTGAAAAATGAGATTTTACTCAGTATCCCAAACAGTCGTTTGTTACAAATGCTTCTTTATTTGTAATAGTATGTGTGTGTAGTGTGTGTGTGTGTATGTATGTATGTGTGTGTGTATGTATGTGTGTGTGTATGTATGTGTGTGTGTGTGTGTGTGTGTGTGCTAGACTGGGTAGATAAGAGTTAGATGGGTAGACTTTTGGAGTTGTTCAATAAATGCATCACCTCAATCATAACAACATACTGGAGTGAGAGATACATGATATATACCTGGAAAGTACTTGAGGGTCTGGCCCCAGAGCTACACACTGACATAACATACTGGAGTGAGAGATATGGGAGGAAGTGTAAAATAAAGGCAGTGTAAAGCAGGGGTGCGGTGGACACAATAAGAGAACACTGTATCAACATCCCTGGTACAAGATTATTCAACATCTTACCAGAAGATATCAGAAACACTGCTGGAACAAGTGTACAAGTTTGAACTGGACAAGTATCTTCACCAGGTGCCAGATCAACCAGGCTGTGATGGATATGTTGGTCAGCGGACCATCATCAGCAACAACCTGATTGACCAGACAAGACTGGAGTCAGGCAGAAAGCAGAAACACTCAGCCACCATAACAACCACATTGATCTGCGCTTACGAGTTTATAAAGGCAGCAGCTCCACATGGAATAGAAGGCAGCTCCACATGGAATAGAAGGCAGCTCCACATGGAATAGAAGGCAGCTCCATATGGAATAGAAGGCAGCTTCACTGATGGAATAAGGAAGGAACATTTGCAAGAGCTGACCATCAATCTTCTTCACTGGAGAAGAATTGTCAGTAATGAGGATAATTAAGGATCTCTTGTGACTAATTACGACACCTTTGATGACCCAGGATCCAGTTCTGGGAAAGCTGGCCAGGGTTACTGCCTGCCAACACATACATGTGTACACGGCACGAGTGAACCTATGCGCACACACACACACGAAGACCGCAGAGTGCACTCTTGACTGCG
>WNWK01011778.1:0-10000 GCA_009830355.1 Cherax destructor | reverse complement strand
CACAAGCTAGTCAGGACCAAATCACACCCACCCGCACCCACTCATATATTTATCTAGCCTATTTTTAAAACTACACAACGTTTTAGCCTCTATAACTGTACTCGGGAGTTTGTTCCACTCATCGACAACTCTATTACCAAACCAATGCTTTCCTATATCCTTCCTGAATCTGAATTTATCCAACTTAAAGCCATTGCTGCGAGTCCTGTCAATACTAGACATTTTTAGCACGCTATTTACATCCCCTTTATTTATTCCTGTTTTCCATTTATACACCTCAATCATATCCCCCTAATTCTACGCCTCTGGTGCGATTCAGCCCTCAGTCAGAGTGCAGATTCAGGGCCCTCAGTCTAGAGAGTGCAGATTCAGGGCCCTCAGTCTATCCTCATAGGCAAGATTTCTGATACATGGGATCAACTTAGTCAACCTCCTTTGTACGTTTTCCAGAGCATTTATATCCATTCTGTAATACGGTGACCAAAACTGTGCAGCATAATCTAGATGAGGCCTAACCAAGGATATACAGAGTTGAAGAACAACCTGAGGACTCCTATTATTTATGCTTCTTGATATGAAGCCAAGGATTCTGTTCGCTTTATTGCGAACATTTATGCACTGCTGTCTTGGTTTTAGATTACTGCTAACCAGAACTCCTAAATCCTTTTCGCAATCAGTAGTATTAAGATCTACATTATTTAGTTTATATGTGGCATAGTTATTGTCCTGTCCAATATTTAGAACTTTGCATTTATCTATATTAAACTGCATCTGCCACTTCTCCGACCACTGCATCAGTCTATTCAAATCTTCCTGGAGTGCTCTAATGTCCTCATTTGAATGAATTGGACGGCCTATTTTGGTGTCATCGGCAAACTTGCTTATGTCGCTATTTATTCCCTCATCTATGTCGTTTATGTAGATTGTGAACAACAAGGGGCCCAATACCGACCCCTGTGGAACACCGCTCGTGACGCTTCCCCACTCTGATTTTTCTCCATTTATGCAAACTCTCTGCTGCCTATTTGTCAACCATGCCTCTATCCAGGAAAAAATTTCTCCTCCTATTCCGTGTGCCTTAATTTTCCTCAATAGTCTCTGATGTGGGACTCTATCAAAAGCCTTACTGAAGTCCATATACACAATATCATATTCATTACTATGATCTACCTCCTCAAATACCTTAGTGAAAAAAGTTATTAAATTTGTAAGGCAGAAACGCCCTTTTGTAAAACCGTGCTGAGATTCGTTGATTAATTTATGCTTATCAAGATGGCTGCGAATTGCCTCGGCAATTATTGATTCCATAAATTTTCCCACTATGGAGGTTAGGCTTAATGGTCTATAGTTCGAAGCTAAGGACCTGTCTCCTGCTTTGAAAATAGGTATTACATTTGCAATTTTCCACTTATCTGGCACCATGCCAGTTTGCTAAGCTCCTCTT
This sequence comes from Cherax destructor, assembly GCA_009830355.1. Taxonomy (NCBI): domain Eukaryota; kingdom Metazoa; phylum Arthropoda; class Malacostraca; order Decapoda; family Parastacidae; genus Cherax; species Cherax destructor. The sequence continues at coordinate 8,556 of WNWK01011778.1, read as the reverse complement.
TACATTCCTTTAGAACCCTTGCATACAGTTCATCAGGGCCTGGGGATTTGTTAGGTTTCAATTTATCTATTTGTCTAAGGACCATGTCACTTGTGACCCTAATCGTGCATAGTTTACTATCATCCTGTTCTACATAATTTATTATTTCTGGAATATCGCTAGTATCTTCCTGTGTAAAAACTGAGAGGAAGTAAGTGTTAAACATTCTACACATTTCCTTATCACTGACGGTGAGCTGACCTGAGTAACTTTTGAGTGGGCCTATCTTGTCCCTAATCTTACTTCTGTATACCTGAAAAAATCCTTTTGGGTTAGTTTTCGATTCTCTCGCAACTTTAACCTTATAGTCTCTTTTTGCTTTTCTTATTCCCTTTTTTATTTCTCTCTTTAACTGAATATATTGATTACCTAATTGCCCCTCTCCTCTTTTGATTCGCCTATATATACCTCTCTTTTGATCAATGAGATGTTTTAATCTATTGTTCATCCATTTAGGATCATTTTTGTTTGATCTGATTTCTCTATTAGGAACATAAGTTGTCTGAGCAGCTAGAACTATTCTCTGGAAAACGTCATATTGGCAATCACCACCTACCTGACCCACTGTCAGGTCATTCCAGTTCAGCCCACCCAGGTAATTTTTCAGTCCTATGAAATCAGCCAGGCGGAAGTCAGGGACAGAGACTTGATTGCCACCAATACCACCAATCCAACTACATTCATCTTTGCTAATATACAAGGTCTAAAGCCAGCAACAAACAACAAGGTACCTTACATTAGTGGACTGCTTACAGAGTCAAATGCCATGTTTGCGGCTTTCACAGAGACCCACATAAGAGATCACTTGGACAATGAAATATGGATCCCGGGCTACAACCTATACAGGTGTGACAGAGTGAATAGGCAAAAAGGGGGGGTTGGCCTGTATATCACAGAGTCACTTATATGTTCAGAACTACTAAATGCCTCAAATGATGTAGTTGAAGTACTAGCAATAAAGGTCGAGAATCAAAACCTGGTCATCGTGGTTGTCTACAAGCCCCCGGATGCAACGTCCCAACAATTCCAGGAACAGCTTCTGAAAATTGACCACTGTCTGGAAAATCTTCCAGCTCCTGCCCCCAACATCTTGCTACTGGAGGATTTCAACCTCAGGCACCTAAAATGGAGGAACATTGCAAACAATGTGGTAGCAGAGATAACACCAGGAGGCAGCTCAGATGAAAATTCACACATGCATGAACTTTTAAATCTCTGCACCAAGTTCACCTTAAACCAGCAAATAGTAGAGCCCACAAGATTAGAGAATACGCTGGACCTCATCTTCACCAACAATGATGATCTGATACGAAATGTCATCATATCAAAAACAATATACTCAGATCACAACATAATAGAGGTCCAGACATGCATGCGGGGAGCTCCAGATCAACAAAATGTGATCAGCTGTGAGGGAGCTTTCTCCAAATTCAACTTCAATAACAAAAACATAAGGTGGGACCAAGTAAACCAAGTCCTAAATGATATAAACTGGGAAGATTGCCTAAGCATCACGGATCCCAACCTATGTCTTGAACAAATTAACTCTGTGGTACTTGAGGTTTGCTCAAGGCAAATTCCCTTAAGGAAAAGGAGGAGAAGATGCAAACTAGAAAGAGAGAGGCGCTCCCTATACAGGCGAAGGCACAGAATAACGGAGCGGCTACAGGAGGCCAATATCTCTGAAATACGTAGGGAGACACTAGTCAGAGAAATAGCAAACATCGAATTAAAACTAAAGGAATCTTATAGGAATCAAGAGACACGGGAAGAACTAAGAGCCATAAATGAAATTGAAAGAAACCCTAAGTATTTCTTTTCCTATGCAAAATCAAAGTCGAGAACAACAACCAGTATTGGGCCCCTACTTAAACCGGATGGGTCCTACACAGATGACAGCAAGGAAATGAGTGAGTTACTTAAATCCCAGTATGACTCAGTCTTTAGCGAGCCACTAACCAGACTGAAAATCGAAAACCTAAATGATTTTTTAATGAGAGTGCCACAGAACTTGACAGACGCATGCCTTTCTGACATCATCACTACGCCAAATGACTTGAAAAGGCAATAAATGACATGCCCATGCACTCGCCCAGGCCCAGACTCATGGAACTCCGTGTTCATCAAGAACTGCAAGAAGCCCCTATCACATGCCCAAAAAGGGGGCAAAAAAACAAAGAACTAAACCCAAAGGCTAACGTCCCATATCATAAAAATTTTGAAAGGGCTAAGAAGCAAGATCGCCACCCATCTTGATACCCATCAATTGCACAACCCAGGACAGCATGGGTTTAGAGCGGGCCGTCCCGTCTGTCCCAATTTGGCCACTACGACAGGGTCCGGGATGCTCTAGAAGATAAACAGAATGCAGATGTTATATACACAGATTTTGCAAAAGCCTTTGACAAGTGTGACTATGGTAATAGCACACAAATGCGTGATAAAGGAATAACAGGAAAAGTTGGTAGATGGATCTATAATTTCCTAACACGTAGAACACAAAGAGTAGTAGTCAACAGAGTAAAGTCTGAGGCAGCTACTGTGAAAAGCCCCTGTTCCACAAAGCACAGTACTTGCTCCCATCCTATTCCTCATCCTCATATCGACATTGACAGGGATATAAGCACAGTGCTGTGTTTTCCCTTTTGCAGATGACACTAAATCTGTATGACAGTGTCCACATTGAAGACACTGCAAGACTCCAAGCAGACATAAACCAAATCTTTAAATGGGCCAGAAAACAATATGAAGTTCAATGATGAGAAATTTAAATTACTCAGATACGGAAAACGTGAAGAAATTAAAATCTCATCGGAGTACAAAACTAATTCCAACCACACAATAGAGCGAAAACTAATGTCAAAGACCTGGGAGTGATCATGTCAGAGGATCTCACCTTCAAGGACCATAACAATGTAGCAATTGCATCTGCTCGAAAATGACAGGATGGATAATGAGAACCTTCAAAACCAGGGATGCTGCCCATGTTGACACTTTACAGATCGCTTGTTCTATCTAGGCTGGAATACTGTTGCACACTAACTGCACCTTTCAAGGCGGTGAAATTGTGACCTTGAAAATGTGCAGAGAACCTTCACCGCACGCATAAGGCGATAAACCACCCTCAACTACTGGAACGCTTGAAGTTCCTAAACCTGTACTCTCTAGAACGCAGGCGGAGAGATACATTATTATATACACATGGAAAATTCCCGAGGGCTTAGTACCAAACTTGCACACAAAATCACTCCCTACGAAAGCAAAGACTCGGCAGGCGATGTAACATCCCCCAATGAAGAGCAGGGTGCCACTAGCACGTTGAGGGACAACACAATAAGTGTCAGGGGCCCAAGATTGTTCAACTGCCTCCCAGCATACATCAGGGGGATTACCAACAAGCCCCTGGCTGTCTTCAAGCAGGCACTGACTGGCACCTCAAGTCGGTACCTGATCAGCCGGGCTGGTTGAGTTGGCCCGCGTGGGGCCAGCAGTAACAGCCTGGTTGATCAGGCTCTGGTCCAAAAAGAGGCCTGGTCACGGACCGGCGCGGGGCGTTGACCCGGGAATTCTCTCCAGGTAGACTCCAGGTAGTCATCCACAACTGTTCTCCCCTCCAGAACTGTAACATCTACAGTCATCCAAACTGTGTTTTTCACCTCCAGAACTGTAACATCTACAGTCATCCACAACTGTTTTTTCACCTCCAGAACTGTAACATCTACAGTCATCCACAACTGTTTTTTCACCTCCAGAACTGTAACATCTACAGTCATCCACAACTGTTTTTTTCACCTCCAGAACTGTAAAATCTACAGTCATCCACAACTGGTTTTTCACCCCAGAATGGAGTCTGACTAACCGGTTTGCCTGAAGGGGCCCTCCGTCTAATTTTTTTTTTCATTCGATTTCGTTCATTTTTTTATACTAAAGAAGCACCTTTGTAGTTGACGTGTATCAATTTCAAAAAGATCGCCCAACAAACAACTGAGAAAAAAATATTTATCAAATTTTTACCAAAATCACATATAAAAAATTCTGTGTCGTAGGGACTTGTTGAAGCTGTTATGGCTTCACCTACGCATAAAACAATGATAATCTGAAATTGTTGTGATTAGCTTTCTGTAATTTATCCCTATCTTCATGCTTAAAAATAAAGTTTGTGTTTTTTTTTTCATGTTGAAAAAAAATATCGACTTTTTACCTCACATAAATCAAAACCAATTAGATATCTCAAAAAACTAATCTGTATTAATTAATACAACCTTTCTTTATGTTGTCTATGAGTTTCATTTCATTCCTATGATTATTAACGGTTCCAGGTCAATATATAGATGAATAACTTACTTGAGATAATCCGCCCGGAAGGTCCCCAAGGAAAAAAAAAATTGGAGAAAATACATTTTTCTTATTTTTTCTTTCAAGAGGGATATCATAGTTAGCCCCCGTTTTCTTTTTAAAACAAGTCCCCCAGAAGGGGCCCCAAGAAACCAACCCAAGATTTAAAATTTTTCTTTTGAGGGGGGCGATCATATTATGCCACATATTATTCATTCTGGGGTATTTACATGGTTATTTGTTATTTATATTGCTTTTTATGTCATAATAGATCAATTGTGATAGATATAAAAGCCGTAGTATTGATAATATTTTTAATGAAGCATTTTCCGGTATCCTGAGCAGGAATTTTTGCTGACGCAATAAATGTTCCCGATTGGCTGGAACTTATAAGCTCACCCACTCTGTTATGAGCCAAATCGTCAATTTTTATATAATAATAAGTAGTAAGAATACTACAAGAAATTAAAGAAAAAATCGGGAAAAAATACGAAATTACTGAACTGTCAAAATACCTACTTTCGTTGTTACGCCACCATATGCAAGTAAACGACCATAATTCCTTGTAGGAATTTCCGTAAAACAATGATTCTTGTACCATTGTGTAGCCAGAGAGCTACTTCCTATATTTCAATATGTTTTAACTCAATTTTCAATTTTTCGAAATTTTTTCACGCACCGCGTCTGACCTGAAAGGCCCCCAAATGTTTATAAATGTTATTTTGTTACCATTCTAACAGCACCTCAAAGAAACCTGTTATACTGGCAGTGTCACCTGGGCTGGCTACGTTAGGTAAAAAGAGACATGTACAACTCATGTAACGGGCTTGACAAAGCTCCTGAAGAGCGAAACATTGTCACAATAAAATGCCACGTTAGTTGCATTCACCTCAACAACACGGTAAGGGAATATCACAAATCCCCATTATCATTGTGAAGAACCATCACCTCAATAACCTGTGCAAAACTCGCACAATCCGTCAAGTAGTTCTCTTGAAGTGTGGCTATAAAACGCCAATAACTTATTCTGAGTAATAGACATAGTATTACGTTTCCCAAAACTCTATGGTCGCAAGGGTGCCACCCTGCATGCCACGTACCTTTCCTCTTGTCGGCAGCCTGCAAGCAACTGAGCTGCCATTACTCTTGCTCACTAGAATATAGTCCAAGAGAAGATGCCATGTAGTGTATTTGGAAAGAAACAATCATCGTACATGGAGTAAAAACACACATTACAAATTGGCATTATGTCCTTGATGACATAATGCCAATTTGACAATTACATTTTTAGAAAAAGATATTTAGAAATATGACAGAAATAAGTTGATGGCATCAAAATGTTGCCAGAATTATGCACTATGACTGGCTGGAACTCTTAGATACTGATCTGACGATGGGGCCCCGACTGTCAGACCCTTAGTATCTGGTTTGCTGGTTGGGGAGGTAGCCTTGCGAGGGTGTGGACATGCACCAAATAAGTGGTTACATACTTTTTGGTACGCCAACCCCAATCCTATGAGGGCTCAGACTAGGCTCACCTCCAATGGGTAGAGCCGTCATGGCACGTTACAATAATGGGACCCGCCTTTCCTCTCAATCCATTCCATTCATTAGATAAAGCTAAACTTTTCTCGAAAGACAAAGTCCAGCTTTAAACTTTAGAGTGAGACAGCAGACAGAAGGGCTAGCGAGGTCCAAGATATCTGTGGACGGAAGCAGAATATCCCCTCTCTTTCTCTTGGCTGCTGTTTTGCCTTGACTACTGTGGCATGTCCCTATACTTATTCTGCTGTATATAGTGTACATACTTGTATAAATCTATATATACTTGGTGAAGGAAAATACAATTCAAGTTTTTCTCTTGTTTATTTTGTTCCAAGCCCCCTTTTTACACTCAGGTAACAGGCCTTGAACCTGAGTTTGAATATGGGGGCCGTCAGGGAGCAGAATACCCCCTCAAAAAAAAAACCTGTAAATTAAACTAAATAATATATAAAAAGGGGGGAAAAAAGTGATCCCCAAAATTTCCCTAACACATCCAAACCCAATAATGTTTTATATTCTGGATAATGTACGACGTTTTTTCTTTGCCCACAATATGAATAATTTAATAGGATATGCCACAGCTATCAGCTATCTCATCCAAACCGCTCATCCCTTCCTTACCCCTCACCAGCACTCCCCCCCTCAGCCCACTGCCCCCCCCTCCCCCCTCCTCGGCCCCCCCTCCTGAGTGGTGCAGGGACATATTTAACCTCCTCTCTTTCTCCCCCCACACACACACCCCCCCGACAATAAAAAAATTACATGAAAAGAAAAAGTTGGAAGGGGGGATCCCCCAAGTCACACATCATACAACCGAGGAGGAGGGAAAGGGCCCGCGAACAGATATCTCAAAAATAGGGGGGCCCGGGAAAAACTTTTGGGTCCCGGGGGAGGAAGCAGAGGCACTCTGTGTACCACTAACAACAATCTTCAAACATCCATCAAAACAGGGGGACTACCCGAGGTATGGAAGACAGCAAATGTAGTCCCCTTTTAAAAAGGAGAAAATGCAGCATTAAACTACAGACCAGTGTCCAAAAGTATTGTACAAAGTCATGGAGATTATTAGAAAGTAGTGGGGAACCCCGAAAGAAATGAGCTTATAAACGACAACCATGCCCATTTGGAGAAACAAAAACCCGTTTGGAACCCACACCTGGCCAAGTACGTCAGGAAATTAAAAAGTGCAAAAGGGTTTTCAAGGCAGTCCAGTTGGGGCATGTCCCCCGAAGAGAGGTTGAGGAAAATCGACCTGACGCACTGGGGACGGGGGGGGGCAATAATAACAAATACTGAGAGGAAATTTACAAGGTGAATAGGGACCGAATGATTCGAGCGGGGCAAGCATCAAGGGTCACAAAGGGTTGTGCTCAGATGAGTCACATGGAGGGAGGAAGTATATCTTCAGTCAAGAGTTGTTAGGAAGTAGAAGTCCAAGTGATGTAGTGGGGCGGGATCCATACATAGCTTTAAAAAGAGCTATGATAAAGCTTATGGAGCGGGGAGAGTGGACCTAGTAGCGGCCAGGGCGGGGGAGCACAACGCCCCCTGCAACCAAATTAGGTATCCACACACAACATGGATCATAATACTGTCCTTCACTGACGCAACCGACACACTATCAACCGACAATAGATCACGTACAGCCGGGCCCCGGGGACAAGCCAGCCTCTAAGTTACGGCTCATAACTTAATAAAAAAAAGGACACTAATCGGGGGATAATAGTCCCGTTTCCTGATCAACAAAAACACCACTGACTACCTGCAACAGTGTAAAACCCCGGGGCACCTGAAATAGTAATATACAACACAATGTGTGGGAGCCCAAACCTGTTCCAATGTGGACCACTTTTCTAAACATAAGTAACGGGTTCTCAGGACATAATCCTGATACAGCAGTGAAAAAACTGGGGACAGCAGAGTTAAAAAACCAGATCAACACTTTTTTTTTCAAATTTTGGTTGGGAGAAAGGCTGCCCTATAACTGGGAAAAAAAAGAGGTCAGTCCTTATTACTTATATTTTACTCAAGTACAACACAAACCTTGGGCTAAACAAATTTTTATTACAACAAAACCTTAAGTCATCTTCAAAAAGCAATGTTGATCTTATAAAAAAACCCTTGAAAATATGGCCAGGGAAACAGGTATCATCTCTGTTTATTTTAAAACTGGGGGCCTACACCCGTAGGGATTATACAGGCCCGTTGGGGGGCAATGGAAAGGGATTCAGGCTCAATTCAGGGAACGAGCACAGATAATTTCCCCGATCAAAAAAGCCTCTCACCAGCCTCAAGGAACCTTCCTTTACCGTCCACGCCGGAACCCCCCTTTTGACGTGGACCTCTGTGTTTTCCAACCTCTCATTTCACCCTCCACCCACCCTATCATACACCCTCCACCTCACCCTAATACACCCTCCACTCACCCTATCCACCCCCCCACCCCACCCTGTCATCATACAACCCCATCCCACCCTGTCTCAAAACCTCCATCCCCCCCTGTCATCATACAACCTCAACCCCACCCTGTCATCACAACCTCCACCCCACCCTGTCATACAACCTCCACCCCACCCTGTCATCATACAACCTCCACCTCACCCCGTCATCATCAACCCCCCCCCCCACCCTGTCATC
>WNWK01011777.1:0-62891 GCA_009830355.1 Cherax destructor | reverse complement strand
CGTAATTCTTTTTACGGTTTAAAAAAGATATTACCAAGCCAGAAGTCTCTAGTGTGCTAGTATGTAGGCCTAAAATGCTACCTACATCCCAGCACTCCAAGCAAGTATTTGTCTATAATGTTCCCTGGTTTTAAGTGCTTTATCTCTTATTTGTTAAAGCCTACGAGGGGTAGACCCGGGTTTTTCAAATTCAGATAGAGATAAGCCAGTCTGTGAGGGGAGAGTGCCAAGCCATCAGCCAAGCCACCACCCAGTTACGTCAGCCCTGCCCTCAAGCAAGCATACTAACCCTGCTGTGATCATAATTACAAGATACCAAGCCAGCAATCAGTGTGAAAGGTCTAAAGCCAAGCCAACCCAGCTGAATCTGAGAAGTAAGCCAGCACGCCACGCGAGTCCCAGCATTCCTATCGCTCTTGTGCTCCAGTGTATCCCTGTTTTCAGTGATAATACCATCCCTGTGGTATTCTGGGTGTGTACCAAGCCACCCTGCCTTAGATTCACGTGGGAGGAAGCCAGAAAGCATGGGACCACGTGAGTCAGGCACTCTCACCCTGCACCCCGCTCACCCACGCAAACAGACCCAGCCATTAACCACACATACCTTATTTTACCCTTGTACTGGGTTCTACAAGTATTTTTATTGGCTACGAATTGGATAGAGAGTCCTGTGTGTGCTCTTCTTACCTGTGCGCCAACGATATAAAGCCTATTATTATTATTATAATCAAATAGAAGCGCTAAACCACAAGGGTTATACAGCGCTGCAGGTTATTGCAGGATGCAGGGAGAATGGGTTGTAAGAGGGAGATGGATGATTAGTAGGGTATGGAGTGCAGCAGGACAGTGGATAGTGCAGGGAGAGAGGGTAGCAAGAGATCGAGGTAGAAGGGACTGAGGGAGGTGCTAGAGGTATAATCTTCAGAGTTTGTGTAGTATGTCAGTTTCTGTCAAAAAGTTAACGAGTCAGGATTAAAGGAGGGTCCATCTGCAAGAAGGGAAGGTAAAGAAAGGGCTGCAGAGCGAAGACGCAGTTGGAGGTAAATTCTACATGCTCGTTGATAGAGTGGGCAGTCCAACAGAATATGTCGAACAGACACTGGAACCTGACAATGCTCACAGAGAGGAACAGGGAGCCTCTCCATGAGATACCCGTGAGTAAGACAAGTGTGGCCGATGCGAAGACAGGAGAGTGTAGTCTCCCAACCTCGACATTGGTGACAAGAAGGACAGAAACCTATACTCGGTTTAATAGAATGAAGTTTGTTATTTAGCAGGTCAGACCAGCGTTGTTGCCAACGGGTGCGAAGGTGGGTAGCAATGACCGCAAAATAGTCCGTAAAAGGAACACCTCTATATGAAACTGGAAGGTCATGTACTGCTGACCGCGCAGCAGTGTCTGCCTGTTCATTGCCCTGTACGTCAACATGACCAGGGACCCAACAAAAAACAATATCTTTATGCTTGCTAAAGATACAGCATAACCAAAGGTGGATACGAAGAACTAGGGGGTGAGGTGTATCAATTTTACGAATAGCCTGTAAAGCACTAAGGGAGTCTGAAACGACCACAAATGGTGACACAGGCATAGATGCAATACGGATAAGTGCCACAAGAATGGCATACAATTCAGCCGTAAATATGCTAGCCGAGGGTAATTGATGCCCTCGTACGACGCTGTCCGGAAACACTGCTACGAATCCGACGCCGTCAGATGACTTCGAACCATCGGTGTATACTGTGATGGCATGGGAATGAAAACGGAAGTGGTCTAGAAAGAAAGAGCGAGAAGCCGCCGTAGGTAGTTGGGCTTTCGCGCAAGGTAGAGGAATAGAACAGACACGGACAGCAGGAACTTCCCATGGGGGTAGGTGAAAGGGAGATGTCACATGAACATATAGAGGTGGTAGCTGAAGGGAAGACAGGAGTGAATGTAGACGAAGAGAAAAGGGATGAAGTAAGCAGGGGCGATGAACAAATAAAGAGCGCCTACTAACATCTGTAACAATCCTATACATGGAAGGATTGTGGAAGTCATGAGAGCGAACAAAATAGCGAATGCAATGTGCATCACGACGATCGGATAAGGATGGAATGTTCGCTTCTACATAGAGGCTCTCAACCGGGGAAGAACGAAATGCACCAAGGCATAAGCGTAATCCCTGGTGATGGATGGGAATAAGGCTGGAAAGAGTAGCAGAAGAGGCTGCCGAATATATCTGGTCACCATAATCGAGTTTCAACAAAATTAGGGATGAATGTAGGCAAAGGAGAGTTCTATGATCAGCGCCCCATGAAAGATGTGTGAGGGTTTTAAGGAGGTTCAGCCGGCTATGACAAATCGCCTTCAGAGAGGTAATGTGAGGTTTCCAGGACAATCTATGGTCATCAGGAGGCCGAGAAACCTGACTGTATCACATTTTGGGATACTTGAGCCGTATAGGTACAATGGATGATCAGAGACCACTGAACGTCTAGTAAACATAATTTGATGAGTTTTGCCACTAGAAAATTTAAACCCGTGAGTAGTGGCCCAATCAGAAACCCGGTTGATGGCATGCTGGAGGGAAACTTCAATGAGGTGACAGTCAGCACCTGCACAAGCTATAGCAAAGTCATCCACATAGAACACAAACACGTAGAACACAAAGAGTAGTAGTCAACAGAGTAAAGTCTGAGGCAGCTACTGTGAAAAGCTCTGTTCCACAAGGCACAGTACTTGCTCCCATCCTATTCCTCATCCTTATATCAGACATTGACAGGGATATAAGCCACAGTGCTGTGTCTTCCTTTGCAGATGACACCCGAATCTGTATGACAGTGTCCACCGTTGAAGACACTGCAAGACTCCAATCAGACATAAACCAAATCTTTAAATGGGCTGCAGAAAACAATATGAAGTTCAATGATGAGAAATTTCAATTACTCAGATACGGAAAACGTGAAGAAATTAAAATCTCATCGGAGTACAAAACTAATTCCAACCACACAATAGAGCGAAAAACTAATGTCAAAGACCTGGGAGTGATCATGTCAGAGGATCTCACCTTCAAGGACCATAACAATGTAGCAATTGCATCTGCTCGAAAAATGACAGGATGGATAATGAGAACCTTCAAAACCAGGGATGCCAAGCCCATGTTGACACTTTACAGATCGCTTGTTCTATCTAGGCTGGAATATTGCTGCACACTAACTGCACCTTTCAAGGCGGGTGAAATTGCTGACCTTGAAAATGTGCAGAGAACCTTCACCGCACACATAAGTGCGATAAACCACCTCAACTACTGGGAACGCTTGAAGTTCCTAAACCTGTACTCTCTAGAATGCAGGCGGGAGAGATACATTATTATATACACATGGAAAATTCTCGAGGGCTTAGTACCAAACTTGCACACAAAAATCACTCCGTAGGAAAGCAAAAGACTCGGCAGGCGATGTAACATCCCCCCAATGAAGAGCAGGGGTGCCACTAGCACGTTGAGGGACAACACAATAAGTGTGAGAGGCCCAAGATTGTTCAACTGCCTCCCAGCATACATCAGGGGGATTACCAACAAGCCCCTGGCTGTCTTCAAGCAGGCACTGGACAGGCACCTTAAGTCGGTACCAGATCAGCCGGGCTGTGGTTCGTACGCTGGACTGCGTGCGGCCAGCAGTAACAGCCTGGTTGATCAGGCTCTGGTCCTACAGGAGGCCTGGTCACAGACCGGGCCGCGGGGGCGTTGACCCCTGGAATTCTCTCCAGGTAGACTCCAGGTAGATAGAGTGATGACCAAATATTGGATGGGAGAACAGATGCCACATTATTTATAGCAAGGAGAAAGAGAGTTGTGCTCAGAACACAACCCTGGGGGACACCTTCAGCTTGGACAAATCCCGGGGAAAGCTCATTACTAACCCGGACAAGGAAATGTCTGTCATTTAAGAAGGCCTTAAGGAAGAATGGGAGGTTGCCAAGGAGGCCTAAGGAGTGGGCCTGGGCCAAGATAATATACGTCTAAGTTGTGTCATAAGCCTTCTCAAGGTCGAAAAAGATGGTGATAACTGAGTGGTTATTAGCAAAGGCATTTCGAATATATACTTATATAAGCACAGTAAGGGGTCAATGGCAGAACGACCCTTACGAAAGCCATATTGACTAGGGGAGAGACTATTGTGTGTCTTTAAATACCACATCAAACGTCTATTAACTAGACGTTCCATCACCTTGCAAACTGCACTGGTAAGAGTGATGGGACAGTAGTGGGAGGTATCATGTCCCGTAGTACCTGGTTTGGAAAAGGAGAACAATAGCAGACTTCCACAGCTGGGGAAGAACTCCTTGCGACCATACAAGATTAAAGAGTCGTAAGAGGACAGTAAGAGCAGAGTGATGTAAATGCTGTAGCATACGAATATGTATGCCGTCTGGCCCAGCTGCCGATGATCGGCAAGCAGAGAGTGTTCCTCCAGTTCTTGAAGGGTAAAAGGCACATTATATGATTCTTTTCTAAGAGAAGCAAAATCTAAGGGCTTTAACTCGCTGGCAGACTTAGAAGAAAGGAACGAGGGGCATAGATGGAGCCCCTGAGAAATGCGTACAAGATGAATACCAATTTCAGTGGCAACGGCAAGAGGGTGTGCTATATCGACACTGGCAACCTGTAGGACAGGAGCCGGGTTGGAGGAGAATTTACCACTCAATTTCTGCACTTTCTTCCAGACTGCACTCATCACAGTGCGACCCTCCCCAGAGAAAATGGTGTGTGTTAAAATCACCAAGTAATAGAAGGGGTGGCGGTAAGGAAGAAACCAGAAAATCAACATCTGGGATAGACAATGTCCGCAAAGGGGAGAGATATAAAGAACAAGAGTGTATACCACTTATTCAAGTGGATACGGGCTGCTGTGTAATGTAAGGAAGAAGGAACATAGAGCTGACGGTATGAAACACCAGTGCGTATAAGAAGAGCACTTTCGTTAAAGGTTCCATTGGAAAAAGGATCCGATGAATATAACAAATAATAGCCTGAAAAGGGCCTGATAACAGTGGATTGTAATTTGGGTTCTTGCAAACAGACCCCAACAGGGGAAAACTGGGAGAGCAACACCTGAAGTTCACCCCGGTTACCCTTGAGGCCTTGGATATTCCACTGCAAATAAGCCATGATTTATGGAGAGAATGATATAAGTGGAAGTGAGAGAAATCTATGGACTAGGGTTAGAAAAGTCCACGTGTGGAGGCAGAGGAAGACCTGTAATCAGAGAAGGAGGAGGGTGTTGTGAAGGAAGGAGGGGTGTAGACGAAGAAGAGAGAGGAGGAGGAACCTCAGATGGAGCGGCGTCCATCATCGTTCCAGACTCTGAAATATATTCTGCAATAGCTTCCAGATTTTCGGAAGACAAAGATGCAGAATGTGGAACATTAGAAATGGAAGGAGAGTGAGCAATTATCAGGGGGGTCTATAGACTGTACTAAAGTAGAGGGCGAGGAGATAGAAGAGGAAACTGTCGAAGGGGCTAGGGAGGGACAAAAGTGGGAGTGGCCTGGGGAGGGTCAGTCAGGGAAGGAACTTGAGAGGGGACAGGGGATGAAGAAGTTGGACGAGGAGGAGGATGAACCTCCACACAAGTTACAGAACTAGTCAAAGGCGAAGAACCCAGCAATAAGGATTGTTTGCCAGACTTATGAGAAGAAGGGAGGCGCTGAGGTTTAGGCGAAGAACGAGGACGGGTAGACTTAGAACTGAGGGAGTGAGTAGAGGGAGGAGTGTGGACAGTATTGAATGCGGAGGTAGGGACCTCTGAGCCAAGAACATGAAAAGGATTCAAGACATGGGTAACTGAGGAAGTTGGGACCCCAGAAGTGGGGCGACGTTTAGCAATGCGAGAAATAGGAAATACGGGGAAGTCTCCCTTGAAGGCGTAGATGAGAGACGGCCATAGCATATGAGAAGCCTTCCACCTCTTTGACACAATGGATTTCCCGCTCATTCAGGTAAACCTGACAACGGCGAGAGTACGATGGATGTGCCTCATGGCAGTTAAGGCAAGAGGGAGGTAAAGTACAAGAAGGACTGACATGGTCGTCAGCACCACAGACTGGGCATTCGGTCATGGACCTGCAATATTTCGCTGGATGACCAAAACGCCAGAAGTTTCTACACTGCTGTGGTGTAGGGGTCACCTTTCGAACTTGTAAACGTTGACCTGCAATGTAGACCGAAGGTGGGAGTTCACAGCAGTCAAACATTAAACGAGCTATATTGCAAGGAAAACGTCTTCGCTTATTGGCAGGGAGGGTAAAAGTGTCAACCTTAAGGATAGGGAGTTCTTGGAGCTCAAGTTGCTCCAAAATGTCTTCACCACATGTCTGGAAATTCCGTTGGACAATGGTGTGGGGTAAAATGACAGTACCACTACAAGATTTAAGAGAATGATGCTTGTCAATAGTGATAGGAATAGTATCTATGGTTGTAAGGGAAAGATCGCGAGCTTGGCCAGCATTCTGGACCGTGATGATGTGAGTGCCGCTCTTGAGAGCGTTGTGGAAAATATTGGGTATTTTCCTGAAAGGTTATACTCGATAGCCTTTCTAATGTGAATATTCTTAATGTGTGGCTGTTGGTTCGTATTTTTCTTGAGATGAGGAAAGAACCATCGCGACGGTGGCTTGTGTACGCGGTACTGGGTCATACGAGGTTGTCGCGCTCGTGGGATAAAGGTGAATGGAGGTGAACGATGGGTGGGCTCTGGATATAATGGAGATGGAAATCGGCGTTTACTACGACCAAATCGCGGTTAATGGTCTCTCTTCACAATAGTGAATGTTGTGAATATTCGCCGGGCATAATGTAGGACATTAAGTCCAAGAAACTATATTATTATTATTATTATAATCAAATAGATCAAGAAACTATAATAATAGAGTGATAATGTGTTAAACAGTGAGCGACGCCGTCATGGCGGTGTTGATAGCGGAAATGTGCGTCGCTTCGATCAGCGTTCATCTTACACAATTATTAATGGATCAACTTCTAAGGAGAGTAAATTAACGGGACATTAAACCGACGTGTGAATAGTGTGTAAAGTGTTGAGTATTAACTCTACTGAAGGGGTATAGTGAGAGGATATGAATCACTACCCCGACCAACCACGTTAAATAACGCCCGGTCTCGTGGGCGTAAGAGAGTTCAAGGGATCAATATTCTCTTGACTCATCGGGACAACCACCAACATCATCGTCTTGCCAGAAGAATAATCTACCAAGCAGGACCACGAGATCCGTCGAAGAATAGCGGCAAGAATGTTGTTTCTTCCCCACTGTAAGTACTCTTATTGTCTTAGCAACCGTCTGGCCAGTAGGTATGTTGGGATAATGTGGGTTTACGGTGGGAATGATAATGACGGGATCTTCAAGTGAACAGCAATTGCACGGATAAAGGGTGAGTGATATTAAGTTGTACTCTTTCCTCCTTCTCCCCAATCAGTCAGACATTAACCCATACAGTCCACAAAATTTAACAATACCTTAACCATTGGTGTTACTCATTCTTAATAAACTGGTCAAGGATAGATGTGGATTTAGAGTGAGAATATCGAAGGGTCCCCTTAAATGTGACCAGGAGTGGGGCAAGTTTTCTCACACGCCTCAACAGGGGTAACCGCGGTAAAATTATACTAGTCGGTCCACTCCCCGGGAGATTATTTTGTTGTAAGTGGCGGTGAAGCCCAGACAGGTAATCTCTTAATTCCCCACAAGCGTGAAAAGAGATATCTTTGCCTACATGGCATAGGAGAGCTTTACCAATACTATGATCGGAAAGATAGGTAGTTGTAGTCGGTCTGAGAGTAAAAAACTTTGTCAATCATTGAGTAGTGTATTAGAGTTGTCCGATAATGAGGTAGGGTCAGAACTAGGTGCGGTATCAGGAAGGGGCCCGGGGGTATTGAGTTCATGGATTGGGTCAGCCATGGTTAGGTTACTTCTTTGTTTTTATTTTTAAGAAAAAAAATAAAATAAAAATAAAAAAAAGAATAAAAAAAGGGGGGAACGTGGAGGAATAGCTCCTAGGAAGAATGAAAGGGGCGTAAATCCCCCTCCGCGCTGTAGAGGACCTCAACACCGCAAGTAGTGCAGATGCTGCATGGAAACCGTGCCATATCCTACCCTTCAAGCCAGTAAACCAGCAATCTGGGATAGCAACCTCACATCCACCGAGCCACCTCGGCGGACAAAAGAGAGGGCAGCTGGATATCCGCCACAAAGCATACCACCTTCGGCCACCACCCCGGAATCCGAAAGGTGGCCTTCAGAGATACACCTGTCGCCCAAAAGATACCCAAGGCCACCCCCCCGGAGACCGGAGAGGGATCGGGACATCCCCAGGCGATCCAGATTCCACGGCAAACTATACCACCACCAAGGACCTCAACGGAATGGGATGGACCATGATACCCTTCCCCCTACCTAGGAACTAGAATGCCTGTGGAGGGAAGCTCCCAGGGTAAAAATGGGAAGGAAATAAGGGAGGGATGAGGAGGAAGAGGAGGAAAGGGAAAAAAGGGAGGATGGGGAAAAATGAGGGGGGATTGGGGGGTAATTAGGTTCGGTCTGAGGAAGAAGACCAAAAGGTCCAATTCCTCAGACCAAGAGCCTCTTCACCACAGCAAGGAGCCCCCCTTGAAGAGGAGAAGATCGATAGTAAATACAACGCAGTTGTACTTGCTAGACGAGTCCTTACAAAGGCTGAACGAAATTATACAGTAACTGAGCAAGAAGCCTTAGCAATAGTGTGGTCTTTAAAACACTTCCAAGACATAATATATCAGTACCCTGTCCATGTCTTGACAGATCATGCACCTCTAATACCATTATTCCAGAATAAACCTACTGGAAGACTAGCCAGATGGTCCTTGACTATCCAAGAGTTCAACCCTACCTTTGAAAACTTACCTGGCAAGACAAATGTAGTTGCCGACACTTTATCACATCATATTAGTGTAGTAACTGCTGATCTTCCGTTTAGTGCCGAGGATGTAAAGAAGGCCCAAAGATCAGATCCCATGTGGTCTGGTGTGATTCGATTCCTGCTCCAGGAAGATCTTATTCTTACTGTGAAGCCACCAGCACCTATCAGTGACTTTGTCATGAACCAAGAATTACTGTATAGCGTAACCGAGCTGGGAACACCTAGTAGGCATGTATATCAGTTAGTAATTCCTCAGTCACTAGTGAAAGTAGCCTTACAGCTAGTTCACGACGCACCAGGTGTTGCACACCCTGGTATGGATACTGATATTACCGAGTATGTTAAGAAGTGTAGTGTTTGTATGAAAAACAAAGGTCATATCAACGGTCCCAATCCTATCCAAGTGTTTCCCACTACCAGTGAACCTTGGGAAAGAGTTGCAATAGATTTGCTAACCAATTTTCAATGTACAATACAAGGCATTAAACATCTGTGTGTGATGGTTGATCATTTCACCTGATATATTAATGACAAGTATAAAGTTAGAGAAATTAGTACGGGTCAGTTTAAAGAATCGCATTTAGATCATATGAAATTAGTATGTGATGATGATGAAGTCCTTGACAACCTCGACAACCAGACAAGCGAGACAGAATCTAATAATTCTCCTGTTGCTGTACCCTCTACCTCTAATGATCAGTCAGATGATCAACCTGAATGTCGTTACTCTTTGCATACACGACAAGTATTCAGAAACCTCAACCTAGGCATGAGTTGTCAGTTGCAAAGGATTTCGATCCACCCAATGATGATAACCATTCTGCATATGTAAATCTTACCCTAGCAGAATTGGGGTTAAATGCCAATAGACTGTATAATTAGATGATTGAGTTAAGAGAATTACCTACTGTGTGTTTTAATATCAGATGTTCATTATTATTATTATAATCAAATAGAAGCGCTAAACCACAGGGGTTATACAGCGCTGCAGGTTATAGTAGGATGCAGGGAGAGTGGGTTGTAAGAGGGAGATGGACGATTAGTAGGGTATGGAGTGCAAGATGACGGTGGATAGTGCACAGGTGGAGGGTAGCAAGAGATCGAGGTAGAAGGGACTGAGGGAGGTGCTAGAGGTATAATCTTCAGAGTTTGTGTAGTAAGTCAGTTTCTGTCAAAAAGTCAATGAGAGAGTCAGGATTAAAGGAGGGTCCATCTGCAAGAAGGGAAGGTAAAGAAAGGGCCGCAGAGCGAAGACGTCGTTGGAGGTAAATTCTGCGTGCTCGTTGATAGAGTGGGCAGTCCAACAGGATATGTCGAACAGACACTGGAACCTGACAATGCTCACAGAGAGGGCAGGGAGCCTCTCCATGAGATACCCATGAGTAAGACGAGTGTGGCCGATGCGAAGAGGGAGAGAGTAGTCTCCCAACCTCGACATTGGTGACAAGAAGAAGGCCAGAAACCTATAACCGGTTTAATAGAATGAAGTTTGTTATTCAGCAGGTCAGACCAGCGTTGTTGCCAACGGGTGCGAAGGTGGGTAGCAATGACCGCAAAATAGTCTGTGAAAGGAACACCTCTATATGAAACTGGAAGGTCATGTACTGCTGACCGCGCAGCAGTGTCTGCCTGTTCATTGCCCTGTACGTCAACATGACCAGGGACCCAACAAAAAACAATATCTTTATGCTTGCTAAAGATATGGCGTAACCAAAGGTGGATACGAAGAACTAGGGGGTGAGGTGTATCAATTTTACGGATAGCCTGTAAAGCACTAAGGGAGTCTGAAACGACCACAAATGGTGACTCAGGCATAGATGCAATACGGATAAGTGCCACAAGAATGGCATACAATTCAGCCGTAAATATGCTAGCCGAGGGTAATAGATGCCCTCGTACAACGCTGTCCGGAAACACTGCTGCGAATCCGACGCCGTCAGATGACTTTGAACCATCGTGTATACTGTGATGGCATGGGAATGAGAACGGAAGTGGTCTAGAAAGAAAGAGCGAGAAGCCGCCGTAGGTAGTTGGGCTTTCGCACAAGGTAGAGGAATAGAACAGACACGGACAGCAGGAACTTCCCAAGGGGGTAGGGGAAAGGGAGATGTCACATGAACATATAGAGGTGGGAGCTGAAGGGAACACACGAGTGAATGTAGACGAAGAGAAAAGGGACGAAGTAAGCAGGGGCGACAAACAAATAAAGAGCGCCTACTAACATCTGTAACAATCCTATACATGGAAGGATTGTGGAGGTCATGAGAGCGAACATAATAGCGAATGCAATGTGCATCTCGACGATCGGACAAGGATGGAATGTTCGCATCTACATAGAGGCTCTCAACCGGGGAAGAACGAAAAGCACCAAGGCATAAGCGTAATCCCTGGTGATGGATGGGATTAAGGATGGAAAGAGTGGCAGGAGAGGCTGCCGAATATATCTGGTCACCATAATCGAGTTTTGATAAAATGAGGGCCGAATGGAGGCGTAGGAGAGTTCTACAATCAGCCCCCCATGAAAGATGTGCGAGGGTTTTAAGGAGGTTCAGCCGGCTATGACAAGTCATCTTCAGAGAGGTAATGTGAGGTTTCCAGGACAATCTGCTGTCAAACAGGAGGCCGAGAAACCTGACTGTATCACGTTCTGGGATACGTGAGCCGTATAGGTACAATGGATGATCAGAGATCACTGAAAGTCTAGTGAACGTAATTTGATGAGTTTTGCCATTAGAAAATTTAAACCCGTGAGTGGTGGCCCAATCAGAAACCCGGTTGATGGCATGCTGGAGGGAAACTGCAATGAGGTGACAGTCAGCACCTGCACAAGCTATAGCAAAGTCATCCACATAAAGCGATGACCAAATGTTGGATGGGAGAACTGATGCCAGATTATTTATAGCAAGAAGAAAGAGTGTTGTGGTCAGAACACAACCCTGGGGGACACCTTCAACTTGGACAAAGTCCGAGGAAAGCTCATTACTAACCCGGACATGGAAATGTCTTTCAGTTAAGAAAGCCTTAAGGAAAAATTGTAGATTGCCTCAGAGGCCTAAGAAGTTTGCCTGAGTCAAGATGATATACTTCCACGTTGAGTCATAAGCCTTCTCAAGATCGAAAAAGATGGTGATAACCAAGTGGTTATTGGCAAAGGCATTACGAATATAAGTATCCAAGCGCAGTAAGGGGTAAATGGCAGAACGGCCCTTACGAAAGCCATATTGACTAGTGGAGAGACTACTGTGCGTCTCTTAATACCACATCAAACGTCTATTAACTAGACGTTCCATCACCTTGCAAACTGCACTGGTAAGATTATTATTATAATCAAATAGAAGCGCTAAACCACAGGGGTCATACAGCGCTGCAGGTTTGCACTGGTAAGAGCGATGGGATAGTAGTGGGAGGTATCATGTCCCGTAGTACCGCTTTGCGAAAAGGGAGAACAATAGCAGACTTCCACAGTTGATGAATAACTCCTTGCGACCATATAAGATTAAAGAGTCGTAAGAGGACAGTAAGAGCAGACTGATGTAAATGCTGTAGCATACGAATATGTATGCCGTCTGGCCCAGCTGCCGATGATCGGCAAGCAGTGTGTGTTGCCTCCAGTTTATGAAGGGTAAAAGGCACGTTATAAAATTCTTCTCTGAGAGAAGAAAAATCTAAGGGCTCTAACTCGCTGACAAATGCGGACCAGATGATTACCAATTTCAGTGGCAATGGCAATAGGGTGTGCTATATCGACACCTGCAACATGAAGAACATGAGAAAGGTCGGGGGAGAATTTACCACTCAGTTTCCACACTTTCTTCCAGACTGCACTCATTGAGGAAGCCGAAGTGACCGTATTATTATTATTATAATCAAATAGAAGCGCTAAACCACAGGGGTTATACAGCGCTGCAGGTTATTGTAGGATGCAGAGAGAGTGAGTTGTAAGAGGGAGATGGACGATTAGTAGGGTATGGAGTGCAAGATGACGTTGGGTAGTGCAGGGGTGGAGGGTAGCAAGAGATCGAGGTAGAAGGGACTGAGGGAGGTGCTAGAGGTATAATCTTCAGAGTTTGTGTAGTAAGTCAGTTTCTGTCAAAAAGTCAACAAGAGAGTCAGGATTAAAGGAGGGTCCATCTGCAAGAAGGGAAGGTAAAGAAAGGGCCGCAGAGCGAAGACGTCGTTGGAGGTAAATTCTGCGTGCTCGTTGATAGAGTGGGCAGTCCAACAGGATATGTCGAACAGACACTGGAACCTGACAATGCTCACAGAGAGGGGCAGGGAGCCTCTCCATGAGATACCCGTGAGTAAGACGAGTGTGGCCGATGCGAAGACAGGAGAGAGTAGTCTCCCAACCTCAACATTGGTGACAAGAAGAAGGCCAGAAACCTATAACCGGTTTAATAGAATGAAGTTTGTTATTCAGCAGGTCAGACCAGCGTTGTTGCCAACGGGTGCGAAGGTGGGTAGCAATGACCGCAAAATAGTCCGTGAAAGGAACACCTCTATATGAAACTGGAAGGTCATGTACTGCTGACCGCGCAGCAGTGTCTGCCTGTTCATTGCCCTGTATGTCAACATGACCAGGGACCCAACAAAAAACAATATCTTTATGCTTGCTAAAGATACGGCGTAACCAAAGGTGGATACGAAGAACTAGGGGGTGAGGTGTATCAATTTTACGGATAGCCTGTAAAGCACTAAGGGAGTCTGAAACGACCACAAATGGTGACTCAGGCATAGATGCAATACGGATAAGTGCCACAAGAATGGCATACAATTCAGCAGTAAATATGCTAGCCGAGGGTAATAGATGCCCTCGTACAACGCTGTCCGGAAACACTGCTGCGAATCCGACGCCGTCAGATGACTTTGAACCATCGGTGTATACTGCGATGGCATGGGAATGAGAACGGAAGTGGTCTAGAAAGAAAGAGCGAGAAGCCGCCGTAGGTAGTTGGGCTTTCGCGCAAGGTAGAGGAATAGAACAGACACGGACAGCAGGAACTTCCCAAGGGGTAGGGGAAAGGAGATGTCACATGAACATATAGAGGTGGGAGCTGAAGGGAAGACACGAGTGAATGTAGACGAAGAGAAAAGGGACGAAGTAAGCAGGGGCGAGGAACAAATAAAGAGCGCCTACTAACATCTGTAACAATCCTATACATGGAAGGATTGCGGAGGTCATGAGAGCGAACATAATAGCGAATGCAATGTGCATCTCGACGATCGGACAAGGATGGAATGTTCGCTTCTACATAGAGGCTCTCAACCGGGGAAGAAGGAAAAGCACCAAGGCATAAGCGTAATCCCTGGTGATGGATGGGATTAAGGCTGGAAAGAGTGGCAGGAGAAGCTGCTGAATATATCTGGTCACCATAATCGAGTTTCGATAAAATTAGGGCGGAATGTAGGCGAAGGAGAGTTCTACGATCAGCCCCCCATGAAAGATGTGCGAGGGTTTTAAGGAGGTTCAGCCGGCTATGACAAGTCATCTTCAGAGAGGTAATGTGAGGTTTCCAGGACAATCTGCGGTCAAACAGGAGGCCGAGAAACCTGACTGTATCACGTTCTGGGATACGTGAGCCGTATAGGTACAATGGATGATCAGAGACCACTGAACGTCTAGTGAACATAATTTGATGAGTTTTGCCACTAGAAAATTTAAACCCGTGAGTGGTGGCCCAATCAGAAACCTGGTTGATGGCATGCTGGAGGGAAACTGCAATGAGGTGACAGTCAGCACCTGCACAAGCTATAGCAAAGTCATCCACATAGAGCGATGACCAAATATTGGATGGGAGAACAGATGCCAGATTATTTATAGCAAGCAGAAAGAGTGTTGTGCTCAGAACACATCCCTGGGGGACACCTTCAGCTTGGACAAATTCCCGGGAGAGTTCATTACTAACTCGGACCCGGAAATGTCTGTCAGTTAAGAAGGCCTTAAGAAAGAATGGTAGGTTGCCTCGGAGGCCTAAAGAGTGGGCCTGGGCCAAGATATTATATCTCCAAGTTGTGTCATAACCCTTCTCAAGGTCGAAAAAGATAGAGATAACCGAATGGTTATTTGCAAAGGCATTACGAATATACGTATCCAAGCGCAGCAAGGGGTCAATGGCAGAACGGCCCTTACGGAAGCCATATTGACTAGATGAGAGACTATTGTGAGTCTCTAAATACCACATCAAACGTCTATTAACTAGACGTTCCATCACCTTGCAAATTGCACTGGTAAGAGCGATGGGACGGTAGTGAGAGGAATCACGTCCCGTAGTACCTGGTTTTCGAAAAGGGAGAACAATAGCAGACTTCCACAGCTAGGGAAGAACTCCTTGTGACCATATGAGATTAAAGAGTTGTAAGAGGACAGTAAGAGCAGACTGATGTAAATGCTGTAGCATACGAATATGTATGCCGTCTGGCCCAGCTGCCGATGATCTGCAAGCAGAGAGTGTTGCCTCCAGTTCTTGAAGGGTAAAAGGCACATTATAGGATTCTTCTCTAAGAGAAGAAAAATCTAAGGGCTTTAACTCGCTGGCAGACTTAGAAGAAAGGAACGAGGGGCATAAATGTAGCCCCTGAGAAATGCGGACGAGATGATTACCAATTTCAGTGGCAACGGCAAGAGGGTGTGCTATATCAACACCAGCAACCTGAAGAACAGGAGCCGGGTTGGGGGAGAATTTACCACTCAATTTCCGCACTTTCTTCCAGACTGCACTCATCGAGGAAGCCGAAGTGACCGTAGAAACCTAATCTCGCCAGCAAGTGCGTTTAGCGTCACATATGACATGTCTAGCAATTGCTCTCTTCTGCTTAAAATCAAGGAGTCTCTTTGTGGTTCTGTTATACCGATACCTGCCCCAAGCAGCGCGTTTCAAACGTACTGCCCGAACCACCAAGGTACGCACTTCTGAGAATGCTTGCCCGAGGTTTGGGGTATAGAATGTGAAGCTGCCGTCAAGACGGAGGACGAAAAGAAATGTAAAACCTCATCAATGGAGGACAAGGAAGGAACCTCATGAAAGGCAGTAAGATGTGCATAAAGGTCCCATTTCGCCCGGTCAAATTGCCAGCGTGGGATACGAGGAGGTGGAGAATACGAAGGAAGGACAGACCAGGTGAAGTCAAGGACAGTTGATGAAGAGCAGATGGAAAGATAGATGCAGGAGAAAGAATGAGTTCGGGGATCAAAATGGGTGTAGACGGAGAAGAGAGAGGAGGAGGAACCGAAGGTGGAGTGGTGTCCATCAACCTTCAAGACTCTGCAATAAATTCTGAGATAGCTTCAAGATTTTCGGAAGACAAAGATGCAGAATGTGGGACTACATTAGAAATGGAAGGAGAGTGAGTAACCTTCGGGGAGACTATAGACTGTACTAAAGTAGAGGGCGAGGAGATGGAATTGGAAACTGTTGAAGGGGCTTGGGAGGGGACAGGAGTGGAAGTGGCCTGGGGAGAGACAGTCAGGGAAGGAACTTGGTAGGGGACAGGGGATGAAGATATTGTACGAGGAGGAGAATGAACCTCCACACCTTACAGAAATAGTCGGAGGCGAAGAACCCGGCAATAGGGATTTTTTGCCGGACTTATGAGAAGGTGGTCGGTGAGACTTGGGGGGGTGAGAGGGTGTAGACACAGAACTGTGCGAGTGAGTAGAGGAAGGAGAGTGGACAGTATGGGATACTGAGGTAGGGACATCGGAGCCAAGAATAGCAAAAGGATTCGAGACAGGGGTGACGGAGGATGTTGTAACCACAGAGGAAGTCGAGAAAGTTGGGACCTCAGAAGTAGGGCGATGTTTAGCAATGCGAGAATAGGAAATACGGGGAAGTCTCCCTTGAAGGCATAGGTGAGAGACGGCCACAGCATATGAGAAGCCTTACGCCTCTTTGAGACATCGGATTTCCCGCTCATTCAGGTAAACCTGAGAATGGCGAGAGTACGATGGATGTGCCTCATGACAGTTAAGGCAAGAGGGAGGTAAAATACAAGAAGGACTGGCATGGTCGTCGGCACCACATACTGGGCATTCGGCCATGGACCTGCAATATTTCGCTGGATGACCAAAACGCCAGCAGTTTCTACACTGTTGTGGTGTAGGGGTCCCCTTTCGAACTTGTAAACATTGACCTGCAATGTAGACCGAAGGTGGGAGTTCACGGCAGTCAAATATTAAACGAGCTATATTGCAAGGATAACGTCTTCGCTTATTGGCAGGGAGGACAAAAGTGTCAACCTTAAGGATAGGGAGTTCTTGGAGCTCAAGCTGCTCCAAAATGTCATCACCACATGTCTGGAAATTCCATTGGACAATGGTGTGGGGTAAAATGACAGTACCACTACAAGAATTAAGAGAATGATGCTTGTCAATGGTGATAGGAATAGTATCAATGGTCGTAAGAAGAGAAAGATTGAGAGCTTGGCCAGCATTCTGGACCGAGATGATGCGAGTGCCGCTCTTGAGAATAGGTATTAGGAGAGGTCGGTCATAGAGTAAAAAACTTTGTCCATTGAGTAGTGTGAAACAGAGCATTTAAGGGGAGTGCATGACGAGCTAGTCATTTCTGAGATGAATGAGCAGGAAGTGTCGAGTCGTCATGTAAGGGTCTTGGTCGTTTGGATGAGGGACCAGAGGCGGTCCGACGGATGACAGGTGGGCAATTCGAAAATTGCTGCACCGTTAAGGGAGAAGCCGGAATCAAGGTCAGAGAATAGTGAAGGTCAGACGTATCGAAAGGGCCAGTTGGATCCCCGGTACCTGAAGCAGGTGACGAATCGCACCAGCAAGAGGTACAGGGGTATTAAGGTTGTCCGAAGAGTTGTCCATTAACAAGGTAGGGTCAGAACTAGGTGCGGTATCAAGAAGGGGCCCGGGGATAGGTTAACGGATTAGGGTATCCATAGTTAGGTTACTTCTTTCTTTTTGTTTTTAAGAAAAAAAATGAAAGAAAAGAAAATAAAAATAAAAAAAAATAAAAAAAGGGGGGAACGTGGAGGAATAGCTCCTAGGAGGAATGACAGGGGCATAAATACCCCTCCGTGCCCAAGAGAACCTCAACACCTCAAGTAGTGCAGATGCTGCATGGAACCCGTGCCATACCCTACCCTTCATGCCAGTAAACCAGCAATCCGGGATAGCAACCTCACATCCACCGAGCCACCTCGGCGGACAAAAGAGAGGGCGGCCGGATATCCGCCACAAAGCATACCTCCTTCGACCACCACCCCTGGCCTCCAGAGATACACCCGTCGCCCGAAAGATACCAAAGGCCACCCCCCGGGAGACCAGAGAGGGTTCGGGACATCCCCAGGCGATCCAGATTCCACGGTAAACTACACCACCGCCAAGAACCTCAACGGAATGGAATTGGACCACGGTACCCTTCTCCCTACCTAGGAACTAGAATGCCTGTGGAGAGAAGCTCCCAGGGTATAAATGGGAAGGAAATAAGGGAGGGATGAGGAGGAGGAGGAAAGGAAAAAAGGAGGATGGGGAAGATCGGAAAGGGGAGGGGGGATTGGGGGTAATTAGGTTCGGTCTGAGGAAGAAGACCAAGAGGTCCAATTCCTCAGGCTGATGGCCTCTTTACCGCAACAAGGAGCCCCCCTTAAAGAGGGTTTTCTTTTGAATATCAGCAAAAATTGAACATTTCCACTAATTTGAACTGAATTTCAAAATACTTTTAGTCCATAAACTATTCAAAATAATCTCAATTTCTGTAGTATATATTCCAGGGTAAGTTTTTTTTTTCTCATTATGCACTGCATACTGCAGGATTTTTTTTATACTGCACACACCGCCCACTCAGACCCATTCTCTCATATATAGGCCTATCAGCTTTCTCCCACAAGATTGTAAGCCGCTAGAATTTTGGTGTAGTATTATGGAATCGATACTGGCTTCCAAGCCGTATTATTACGGGACCAACACTGGCTTGCCAGCAGTAATATTACAGGACCAACACTGGCTTGCCAGCAGTAATATTACAGGACCAACACTGGCTTGCCAGCAGTAATATTACGGGACCAACACTGGCTTGCCAGCAGTAATATTACGGGACCAACACTGGCTTGCCAGCAGTAATATTACGGGACCAACACTGGCTTGCCAGGAATAATATTACTGGACCAACACTGGCTTGCCAGCAGTAATATTACAGGACCAACACTGCCTTGCCAGCAGTAATATTATGGGACCAACATTGGCTTGCCAGCAGTAATATTATGGGACCAACAGTGAAAGGGTTTTATCAGTGTTGGTAGAGGAAGAAATATTACTGCATGACACATGACACCACCTCTGACAAAGCTTCCTCTCTAGTATGACTTCTCATGTGACTTAGAAGTCTTCCAGACATTCTGAACACTGATATGGTTATTCTCCAGTATGAATTCTCATGTGTCTTACTAAATATGATTTTTCAGTAAAGTCTTTCAAACATTCTGAACACTGATATGGCTTCTCTCCAGTGTGAGTTCTCATGTGACTTACTAAACTTGATTTTCTAGAAAAGTCTTTCAGACATTCTGAACACTGATATGGTTTCTCTCCAGTATGAGTTCTCATGTGTTTTACTAAACTTGATTTTTCAGTAAAGTCTTTCAAACATTCTGAACACTGATATGGCTTCTCTCCAGTGTGAGTTCTCATATGACTTACTAAATTTGATTTTCCAATAAAGTCTTTCAGACATTCTGAACACTGATATGGCTTCTCTCCAGTATGAGTTCTCATGTGTCTCAATAATTGTGATTTTCCAGAAAAGTCTTTCAAACATTCTGAACACTGATATGGCTTCTCTCCAGTATGAGTTCTCATATGACTTACTAAATTTGATTTTCTAGAAAATTCTTTCAGACATTCTGAACACTGATATGGCTTCTCTCCAGTATGAGTTCTCATATGACTTACTAAATATGATTTTCTAGAAAAGTCTTTCAGACATTCTGAACACTGATATGGTTTCTCTCCAGTATGAGTTCTCATGTGTCTTCCTAAACCTTGTTTCCCAGAAAAGTCTTTCAGACATTCAGAACACTGATATGGCTTCTCTCCAGTATGAGTTCTCATGTGACTTACTAAATGTGATTTTTCAGAAAAGTCTTTCAGACATTCTGAACACTGATATGGTTTATCTCCAGTATGAGTTCTCATGTGACTTACTAAATGTGTTTTTTGAGAAAAGTCTTTCAGACATTCTGAACACTGATATGGCTTCTCTCCAGTGTGAGTTCTCATGTGAGTGACTAAATTATATTTTTCAGAAAACTCTTTTAGACACACTGAACACTGAAGTGTTTTTTTGCCTATGATAAACCTGGTCTGATACCCACACTGAGGTTGTTGTGAAGATTGTTTGAGTGATTGTGAATGTTGATATAATTGTTCTACTACATGAAAAACTGTACATTGTGTTGCCTCAACACATTGTTTTTCAGGTATTTCATACATAGTGAACAATAAGTTCTCACATATTTAAATTGTTTAACCAGGGGATATTTGAGAATATTTTATTACAGATAAAACTACTATTTCTGTATTATTCTATTAAGTATAGCAAGCACTAAACCTGTAGGGATAATAGTGTCTCAGGAATAGGAAGGACAACACTAGGAGATATTTATGACACATTAACCTTATAACTCTGTCGTTGACACTCCAAGTGTTGTAGTACCAACACTTGTTACAGTGGTGTCACTGTATAAGCACTGCATTAGTATTGGCACTACAAGTACCACCTTCTTGTACCAGGATGACCTGCAGTATTGATACTTCAAGTACAACCTTCTTGTACCAGGATGACCTGCAGTACTGACACTACAAGTGCCACCTTTTTGTACCAGGATAACCTGCAGTATTGACACTACAAGTGCCACCCTCTTGTACCAGGATGATCTGCAGTATTGATACTACAAGTGCTACCCTCTTGTACCAGGATGATCTGCATTACAGAAACTACAAGTGCCACCTTCTTGTAACAGGATGACCTGCAGTATTGACACTACAAGTGCCACCCTCTTGTACCAGGATGACCTGCAGTATTGATACTTCAAGTACAACCTTCTTGTATCAGGATGACCTGCAGTATTGACACTACAAGTGCCACCTTCTTGTACCAGGATGACCTGTAGTATTGACACTACAAGTGCCACCTTCTTGTACCAGGATGACCTGCAGTATTGACACTACAAGTGCCACCTTCTTGTATCAGGATGACCTGCAGTATTGACACTACAAGTGCCACCTTCTTGTATCAGGATGACCTGTAGTATTGACACTACAAGTACCACCTTCTTGTATCAGGATGACCTGCAGTATTGACACTACAAGTGCCACCTTCTTGTACCAGGATGACCTCCAGTATTGACACTACAAGTGCCACCTTCTTGTACCAGGATGACCTGTAGTATTGACACTACAAGTGCCAGTCTCTGGTATCAAACGACCTGCAAAATAAAATTGAAAACTTATGACCTTTTATAATAATCATTATAATTAATTATAATTAATATTATTATTATTTTAAGCACACCACTGAGGTAAGGTGACTCAATAAAGAAGAAACACTTTCGCCATCACTGTCTTGCAAGAGGAGGACTGATATTACACTTCAGATGTTCATCCAAACTGTAAATATTCCCACTCATCCTTCAGAGTGCAGTCACTGTACTTCCTACCACCACCCCTCCTTCAAGGTGCAGGCACTTTCTCCAACTCTTCAGAGTGCAGGAACTTTTCCCACACCCTCCTTCAGGGTGCAAGCCTGTCTCCTCCTCCCTCCTTCAGAGTGCAGGCACTTTCCTTCACTCCCTCTGTGAGTGCTCGTACTCCTACCACCACCCATTTCTCAGTCAAGGCACTTCCCACTCCACCTACTCCTTCAGAGAGCAGACACACTACTTCCCACCTCCACTCCTCCTTCAGAGTGCAGGCACTGTACTTCTCACCTCCACCCCTCCTTCAGAGTGCAGGCACTTTACCTCCCACCTCCACCCCTCCTTCAGAGAACAGGCATTGTACTTCCCACCTCCACCCCTCCTTCAGAGTGCAGGCACTGTATTTCACACATTCACTCCTTCATAGAGTAG
Organism: Cherax destructor; assembly: GCA_009830355.1. NCBI lineage: Eukaryota > Metazoa > Arthropoda > Malacostraca > Decapoda > Parastacidae > Cherax > Cherax destructor. The sequence goes on along the minus strand of WNWK01011777.1, from coordinate 40,848 downwards.
GCACTTTACTTCACAACTTCACCCCTCCTTCAGAGTGCAGGCACTGTACTTCCCACCTCCAGAACTCAAGTTCAATTAACCAGTTTCCCTAAATGTCTTCACAAATGTTATCTAGCTCACACTACAATAGCATGTCATGTCCAAAAACCAATTTGCCTCTGCTCCTTTATAACATGTTCACACATGCCTGCTTGGTGTCCAAGCCCCTTGCAGACAAAACCTCCTCTACCCCTTCCTTCCAACCTTACGTTGGAAGAATCCTACCTTGCTTTCCCTCCACTACAGACTTGTGTCCTCCAAGTTAACCAATCTTGTTCCATCCTGCCTAAACATTCACAGCATCTCAACAACCCCTCATCAGCTCTCTGGATAATACTTTCATTAACTCTGCACTTCCTACTAATCTCATAGCTACACATTCTATGCATAATACATAAGACTATTTTTTTAAAATACATTGGTTATTTCCCACCAAGGTTGGGTGACTCAAAAAAGAGAAAACACTTTCATCATCCCTCCATCACTATCTTTTCAGAAGCTTGCTGATACTAAAATTCAAAAAGTGCAACATAATTCTCGAGGGATTAGTACCAAACTTGCATACAAGTCACCCCCTCCAAAAGCTAAAGACTCGGCAGGCGATGTAACATCCCCCCAATGAAAAGCAGCGGTGCCACTAGCACGTTGAGGGACAACACAATAAGTGTCAGGGGCCCAAGATTGTTCAACTGCCTCCCAGCATACATCAGGGGGATTACCAACAAACCCCTGGATGTCTTCAAGCAGGCACTGGACAGGCACCTAAAGTCGGTACCTGACCAGCCAGGCTGTGGTTCGTGCGTTGGACTGCGTGCAGCCAGCAGTAACAGCCTGGATGATCAGGCTCTGGTCCAACATGAGGCCTGGTCACAGACCGGGCCGCAGGGGCGTTGACCCCTGGAATTCTCTCCAGATATGGCCCCAGATAATATTATACAGTTTCGCACGGTCTGAGTATCGTACTTTTTGAGTTTAGAACTGTTTTTTCAGCTAAATTTTGTCGCGAGTTTCACAATGTGCCCCATATTTCGTACCAGACCTGTCCGTGTACCCGCGTAGCTGTCATGAGTCAGTCTGGCTTTGTTTCTTCCCAAGTGAATATTACATTATATACTAGTCATTTACTGCCCTAGAGCAATAAAATGCATATACAGTACACTTATTACTTACCTTAAAATATTTGTAGTCTTAACCCTTTGGGGGTCACCAGGCCCTCTCCCAAACTCATTCTCAGGTTCGCAAATTTTTCGAAAAAAAAAAAAAAAATTCTTATGAAATGATAAACTTTTTCCGATCATAACGACACCAAAATCATGATATTTGATCAAAACTAACGGAATTATGCTTTTGCGAAGTTAGCGGTATCGATGACATTTACGCATTGGCGATTTCGCCCACTTTGAGCCCTATTTTCGGCAAATTCCAATGTTTCAGTCTACTAAAATTATAGCTATTTCGCTAGAATTTTATTTGTTCTATCAATTGAGTACAAGAAACCACCAGTTTACCGATTTCAACTATCCAAAAGATGACAATTTCAAAATAGGGTCCAGAATAAATGAGGCAGACATTCCTGGCACTCAAATAACATTTTATCTGTTCATTAGTCACATCTCCAGGCCCATTTTACATTACTTTTGCTTTTCATTTTGAATTTTTATTCTCACAAAAAAATAGAAGATTTACTGTTATGTATACAACTGCATCATTGTAAAAATGGTATAAATAATATCAGCGCACTTTTGCAAGAATATTAGACTACCCAGTTGATGTGTATTGGACGCATGGCGTGATTTGTTTACTCTTGAACATCTACAAAAATCGAACATTTTCGCTAATTTGCGCTCAGTTTCAAGGTACTTGTCATCGTGAAACCAGTCAATATATCATCCATTCTATCAAATGAGACTAAGAAAACGAGAATACAAGCATAAATACCATACGAAAATATACTGCAAAGTCGCTGTTTTAAACCAAAAACACGGTCAGAGGTATTTTTTTATTATGCACTGTGTGGTGCAGGATTTTTTTTATACTGAGCACACTGACCGCACAGACCCATTCTCTCATCTAGGCCTACCAGCCTGTTTTTGCTTGATTTGAGAGCGCTAGAATTTAGGCATACTAGTACGACAAAAACCCTGGCGAGTAAGCCGTACTAGTATGGCCGAAACCCCGAAAGGGTTAATTGTCTAAATATAGGGTGCAAGGTGAATAGTATGGTAGTTAGGTATGAAAGTGTGGTAGGTATGTAACCCCCATCTGGATACCCAACTCACACATTATATACTAGGCGTTAAGTGTCCTAGAGCAATAAAATGCATATACACTACAGGTAGTAGGATGGTAGACAGCAACCACCCAGGGAGGTACTACCGTCCTACCAAATCAGTGTGAAACATTAAGCCTGAAATTGTTTTGCATGATGGTAGGATTGCTGGTCTCTTTTTCTGTCTCATAAACATGCAAGGTTGCAGATATGTCTTGCTACTTCTACTTACATTTAGGTCACACTACACATGCATGCACAAGCATATACACACTAACCCCGCTTCTATTTTCTTCCTAGTTCTTGTTCTTGTTTATTTCTGCTTATCTCCATGGGGAAGTGGAACAGAATTCTTCCTCCGTAAGCTATGCGTGTCATAAGAAGTGACTAAATGCCGGGAGCAATGGGCTAGCAACCCTTTCTCCTGTATAAATTACTAAAAACAAGATAAGGAAAAACTTTCTAAAATTGGGATGTTTGAATGTGCATAGATGTAGTGTGGATGATAAGAGAAATGATTGCTAATGTTATGAAAGAAAAGAAGTTGGATGTCCTAGCCCTAAGAGAAACAAAGCTGAAGGGGGTAGGCGAGTTTCAGTGGAAATAAATAAATGGGATTAACCCTTTGACTGTTTTGGTTGTATATATACGTGTTATGAGCCAGTGTTTCAGACGTATATACAGTGGTCCCTCAGTTTTCGGTCATCTCCAAACTCGAACATTTATGTAAGTGTATTTTCGTAAGTGCTTTTGCAAGTGTATTTTTAGGAAGTAAATTCGTTCGGTAATGGCACTTGAGCAGCATTATGGATTGAATTTTCGGCGAAAACCGAGGGTCCACTGTATAGTACTCAAAAATTCTAGCGGCTTCAAATCAAGCGGGAGAAAGCAGGTAGGCCCACATATGAGAGAATGGGTCTGTGCATGAGGAAAAAAACTCTGACCGTGTTTTTGGATTAATACGCCGACTTTGAGGTGTATTTTTGTATAGTATTTATGGTTGTATTCTCTTTTTTGTGGTCTCATTTGATTGAATGGAAAACATACTATAGAAATAGAGATGATTTTGATTAGTTTCATGATGAAAACCACCTTGAAATTGAGCTCAAATTAGGGGAAATGTTCGATTTTTGCCAATGTTCAAGAGTAAACAAATCACACCATGCGTCCAATACACATCAACTGGTGAGTCTAATATTCTTTCACAAGTGCACTGATATTATTTATACCATTTTTACAATACTGCAATAGTCTACATAACGGTAAATCTTCTATTTTTTGTGAATAAAAATCAAAATAGAAAGCAAGAGTAATATAAGAGGGGCCTAAAGACGTGACTAATGAACATATAACATTATATTTTAGTGACAGGAATGTCTGCATTGTTTATTCTGGACCCTATTTTGAAATTGACAACTCTTTTATTTTGCATGAAATTGGCCAAATTGCCAATTTCTGACCACTTTATTGGGTAGTTGAAATCAGTAAATTGGTGGTTTCTTGTACTCAATCGATAGAACAAATGGAGTTCTAAAGAAATAGCTATGAGTTTGGTCAACTGCAACAATGGAATTGGCCGAAAACAGGGCTCAAAGTTGGCAAAATTGCTGATGCGTATATATCGCAGCGATCACTAATATCGCGAGAGCGTAATTCCGTAAGTTTTCCATCAAATTTCATACTTTTGGTGTCATTACCATCAGGAAAAGATTCTCTATCATTTCATAAGAAAAATAATTTTTTTTTTCGAAAATTTTGCGACAACAGGAAACACCTCAGGATTAGGGGTTGTGACAGTCAAAGGGTTAAGTCAGGAGTATCTGAGAGAGTTAGAGCTAAGGAAGGGGTAGCAATAATGTTGAAGGATCATTTATGGAGACAGAAGAAGGAACATAAATGTATAAATTCAAGGATTATGTGGATTAAAATAAGGGTCGGATGTGAAAAGTGGGTCATAATAAGTGTGTATGCACTTGGAGAAGAGAGGAGTGTAGAGGAGAGGAAAGAGAGATTGATTTTGGGAGATGTTCAGTGAGTTTGTAGGAACTTTTAAGCCAAGTGAGAGAGTAATCGTGCTAGGGGACCTAAATGCTAAAGTAGAAGCATTTAGAGAGGGTGTGGTAAGTAAGTTTGGGGTACCAGGTGTAAATGATAATGGGGAGCATTTGATTGAACTTTGTATAGAAAAGGGTTTGGTTATAGGTAACACATATTTTAAGAAAAAGAGGATAAATAAGTATACAAGATATGATGTAGGGCAAAATGACAATAGTTTGTTGGACTAAATATTGGTAGATAAAAGACTGTTTATAGAGGGGCCACACATATATCAGATCACTTTTTAGTTGTTGCTACAGTGAGAGTAAAAGGTAGATGGGATACAAGGAGAATGGAAACAGCAAGTAAGAGTGAAGTGAAGATTTATAAACTAAAGGAGGAGGCAGTTCAGGTAAGAAATAAGCAACTGTTGGAGGACAGATGGGCTAGTGAGAATATAGGCAGTGGAGTAGAAGAGGGCACCCCCTTATTTATGGTAATCAGGGTAGAAGAGGTATGGGGTAAGTTTAAGAATATAGTGTTAGAGTGTTCAGCAGAATTTTTTGGTTATAGGAAAGTGGGTGCGGGAAGGAAGAAGAGCGATTGGTGGAATGATGATGTAAAGAGAGTAGTATGAGAGAAAAAGTTAGCATACAAGAGGCTTTTGCAAAGTAGAAATGATGTAAGGAGGGAGGAGTATATGGAGAGAAAAAGAGAGGTTCAGAAAGTGGTGAAGCAATGTAAAAAGAGAGCAAATGAGAGGGTGGGTGAGATGTTATCAACAAATTTTGTTGAAAATAAGAAAAAGTTTTGGAGTGAGATTAATGAGTTGAGAAAGCCTAGGGGAAGAATGAATTTGTCAGTTAAAAAAAGAAGAGGAGAGTTATTAAATGGAGAGTTAGAGGTATCGGGAAGATGGAGGGAATATTTTGAGGAATTGTTAAATGTTGATGAAGATATGGAAGCTGTGATTTCGTGTATAGGGCAAGGAGGAATAACATCTTATAGGAGTGAGGAAGAACCAGTTGTGACTGTGGGGAAAGTTCGTGAGGCAGTGAGTAGAATGAAAGGGGGTAAAGCAGCTACGATTTATAGGATAAAGATAGAAATGTTAAAGGCAGGTGGAGATATAGTTTTGGAGTGGTTAGTGTTTTTATTTAATAAATGTATGGAAGAGGGTAAGGTACCTAGGGATTGGCAGAGAGCATGCATAGTTCCTTTGTATAAAGGCAAAGGGGACAGAAGAGTGTAAAAATTATAGGGAAAAAAGACTAAGGTAGTAGGTTGGTAGACAGCAACCACCCAGGGAGGTACTACTGTCCTACCAGGTGACTGCGAAACAGAAACCTGAAACTGTTTTACATGATGTTAGGATTGCTGGTGTCTTTTTTCTGTCTCATAAACACGCTGGATAACAGGAATATCTAGCTACTTCTACTTACATGTAGGTCACACTACACAGGCATGCATATGCATATATATATATACATACACACATCTATGTTTTTCTTCTTTTTCTTAATAGCTCATGCATATATATATATATATATACATACACACATCTATGTTTTTCTTCTTTTTCTTAATAGCTCTTGTTCTTCTTTATTTCCTCTATTGTCCATGGGGAAGTGGAAAAGAATTCTTCCTCCGTAAGCCATGCGTGTCGTATAAGGCGACTAAAATGCAGGGAGCAATGGGCTAGTAACCCCTTCTCCTGTACACATTTACTAAAAAAAAAAAAAGAATAAGAAAAACTTTATAAAACTGGGATGCTTGAATGTGCGTGGATATAGTGCGGATGATAAGAAAGAGATGATTGCTGATGTTATGAATGAAAAGAAGTTGGATGTCCTGGCCCTAAGCGAAACAAAGCTGAAGGGGGTAGGCGAGTTTCAGTGGGGAGAAATAAATGGGATTAAGTCAGGAGTATCTGAGAGTTAGAGCTAAGGAAGGGATAGCAATAATGTTGAAGGACCAGTTATGGAAGCAGAAGAGGCAATATAAATGTGTAAATACAAGGATTATGTGGATTAAAATAAGGGTCAGATGCGAAAAGTGGGTTATAATAAGCATGTATGCACCTGGAGAAGAGAGGAGTGTAGAGAAGAGAGAGAGATTTTGGGAGATGTTAAGCGAATGTATAGGAACTTGGGAACCAAGTGAGAGAGTAATTGTGGTAGGGGACCTAAATGCTAAAGTAGGAGAAACATGTAGAGAGGGTGTGGTAGGTAAGTTTGGGGTGCCAGGTGTAAATGAAAATGGGAGCACTTTGATTGAACTTTGTATAGAAAGGGGTTTAGTTATAGGTAATACATATTTTAAGAAAAAGAGGATAAATAAGTATACAAGATATGATGTAAGGCATAATGACAGTAGTTTGTTGGACTACGTATTGTTAGATAAAAGAATGTTGAGTAGACTTCAGGATGTATATGTTTATAGAGGGGCCACAGATATATCAGATCACTTTTTAGTTGTAGCTAAAGTGGGAGTAAAAGGTAGATGGGACACAAGGAAAATAGAAGCAGTAAGTGAGAGGTGAAGGTTTATAAACTAAAAGAGGAGGCAGTTAGGGTAAGATATAAACAACTATTGGAGGATAGATGGGCTAGTGAGAGTGCAGGCAATGGGGTCAAAGATGTATGGGGTAGGTTAAAGAATGTAGTGTTAGAGTGTTCAGCAGAAGTTTGTGGTTACAGGAAAGTGGGTGCGGGAGGGAAGAAGAGCGATTGGTGGAATGATGATGTAAAGAGAGTAGTAAGGGAGAAAAAGTTAGCATATGAGAGGTTTTTACAAGGTAGAAGTGATGCAAGGAGGGAAGAGTATATGAAGAAAAAAAGAGAGGTTAAGAGAGTAGTGAAGCAATGTAAAAAGAGAGCAAATAAGAGAGTGGGTGAGATGTTATCAACAAATTTCGTTGAAAATAAGAAAAAGTTTTGGATTGAGATTAATAAGTTGAGGAAGCCTAGGGAACAAATGGATTTGACAGTTAAAAATAGGAGAGAAGAGTTATTAACCCTTTGGGGGTCAGTGCCGTACTAGTACGTTTTACGAGCAGGGGTCGGTGCCGTACTTGTACACGTAAATTCTAGCGGCCTTAAATTAAGTGGGAAACGGCTGGTAGCCCTACATATAAAAGAATGGGTCTGTGTGGTCAGTGTGCGCAGTATAAAAAAAAATCCTGCACCACACACTGCATAATGAGAAAAAAACTCCGACCGTTTTTTTCATTTAAAACAGGGACTTTGCAGTCTATTTTTTTATGGTATTTATTGACGTATAATCGTTTTCTTGGTCTCATTTGATAGAATGGAAGATATATTACAGAAATAGAGATGATTTTGATTAATTTGACAATGAAAAGTACCTTGAAATTGAGCTAAAATTAGCAAAAATGTTCGATTTTTAACGATGTTCAAGAGTAAACAAATCACACCATGCGTCCAATACACATCAACTGGCGAGTCTAATATTCATTCACAAGTGCTCTGATATTATTTATACCATTTTTACAATGATGCAGTTGTATACATAACAGTAAATCTTATTTTTTTTTGTGAGAATAAAAATCCAAAATGAAAAGCAAAAGTATTGTAAGAGGGGCCTGGAGACGTGACTAATGAACAGAGAAGATATTATTTTAGTGCCAGGAATGTCTGCCTTGTTTATTCTGACTCTATTTTGAAATTTGCATCGTTTGAAATTTGTGTGAAATTGGCCAAATTGCCATTTTCTGACCACTATTTTCGGTAGTTAAAATTTATAAATGCGCGGTTTCTTGTACTCAATCGATAGAAGAAATGGACTTCTAGAGAAATAGCTATAATTTTAGTAGACTCAAACATTGGAATTTGCTGATGCGTAAGTGTCATCGATGCGTAAATGTCATCGATACCGCTAACTTCGCGAAAGCATAATTCCGTTAGTTTTCGATCAATTTTCATAATTTTGCTGGCGTTATGATCGAAAAAAGATTCTATATCATTTCATAAGAAAAAAAAATTTTTTTTTCAAAAAATTTTCGACCCCAGGAACAGGTTTCCGAGAAGGCCTGTCGACCCCCAAAGGGTTAAATGGAGAGTTAGAGGTATCGGGAAGATCGAGGGAATATTTTGAGGAGTTGTTAAATGTTGATGAAGACAGGGAAGCTGTGATTTCGTGTATAGGGCAAGGAGGAATAACATCTTGTAGGAGTGTGGAAGAGCCAGATGTGAGTGTGGGGGAAGTTCGTGAGGTAGTGGGGAGAATGAAAGGGGGTAAGGCAGCTGGGATTGATGGGATAAAGGTAGAAATGTTAAAAGCAGGCGGAGATATAGTTTTGGAGTGGTTGGTGCTATTATTTAATAAATGTATGGAAGAGGGTAAGGTACCTAGGGACTGGCAGAGTGTGTGTATTGTTCCTTTGTATAAAGGCAAAGGGGACAAAAGAGAGTGCAAAAATTATAGGGAAATAAGTCTGCTGAGTATACCAGGTAAAGTGTATGGTAGAGTTATTATTGAAAGAATTAGGTGTAAGATGGAGAGAAGAATAGCAGATGAACAAGGGGGCTTTAGGAAAGGTAGGGGGTATGTAGACCAAGTGTTTGCAGTGAAACATTTAGGGTGAACAGTATTTGGATAAGGGTAAAGAGGTTTTTGTGGCATTTATGGATTTGGAAAAGGCGTATGATAGGGTGGATAGGGGGGCAATGTGGCAGGTGTTGCAGGTGTATGGAATAGGTGGTAGGTTACTGAAAGCAGTGAAGAGCTTTAATGAGGATAGTGAGGCTCAGGTTAGAGTGTGTAGGAGAGAGGGAGATTATTTCTCAATAAAAGTAGGCCTTAGACAAGGATGTGTGATGTCACCATGGTTGTTCAGTATATTTATAGATGGGGTTGTAAGAGAAGTGAATGCGAGGGTCTTGGCAAGAGGTGTGGGGTTAAAAGACAAAGAATCAAATACAAAGTGGGAGTTCTCACAGATGCTTTTGCTGATGACACTGTGCTTTTGGAGATTCTGAAGAGAAGTTACAGAGGTTAGTGGATGAATTTGGTAGGGTATGTAAAAGAAGAAAATTGAAAGTGAATACATGTATAGGAAAGAGTAAGGTGATGATGATAACAAAAAGATTAGGTGATGAAAGATAGGAGGGAGAGAGTATGGAGGAGGTGAATGTATTCAGATATTTGGGAGTGGACATGTCAGCAGATGGGTCTATGAAAGATGAGGTGAATCATAGAATTGATGAGGGGAAAAGGGTGAGTGGTGCACTTCGGAGTCTGTGGAGACGAAGAACTTTGTCCATGGAAGTAAAGAGGGGAATGTATGAGAGTATAGTTATACCAACTCTCTTATATGGGTGTGAAGCATGGGTGATGAATGTTGCAACGAGGAAAAGGCTGGAGGCAATGGAGATGTCATGTCTGAGGTCAATGTGTGTGGTGTGAATATAATGTAGAGAATTCGGAGTTTGGAAATTAGGAGGAGGTGCGGGATTACCAAAACTATTATCAAGAGGGCTGAAGAGGAGTTGTTGAGGTGGTTCGGACATGTAGAGAGAATGGAATGAAACAGAATGACTTCGAGAGTGTATAAATCTGTAGTGGAGGGAAGGCGGAGTAGGGGTCGGCCTAGGAAAGGTTGGAGGGAGTGGGTAAAAGAGGTTTTGTGTGCAAGGGGCTTGGATTTCAAGCAAGCATGTGTGAGTGTATTTGATAGGAGTGAATCGAGACAAATGGTTTTTAATACTTGACGTGCTGTTGGAGTGTGAGCAAAGTAACATTTATGAAGGGATTCAGGGAAACCAGCAGGCTGGACTTGAGTCCTGGAGATGGGAAGTACAGTGTCTGCACTCTGAAGAGGGGTGTTAATGTTGCAGTTTTATAACTGTAGTGTAAAGCCCCCCTCTAGCAAGACAGTGATGGAGTGAATGATGATGAAAGTTTTTCTTTTTCGGGCCACCCTGCCTAGGTGGGAATCGGCCGATGTGTTAATAATAAATAATAAAGTCTGTTGAGTATACAGTGGTACCTCGACTTACGTTGTTATCATCTTACGTTATATTCGATATCCGTTTCTTATAACGTAAGAAATTTGAATGCGACATCTGTTGATTGATTCGTCTTACGCCTTTCGTACCGGACCTGTCCGCTTGGAGCCCAGCTGAGCGCGCACTCCAGGGAGCGTCAGTGTGCTATTGTTTACAAGTGAGAGCGACCACCCACCCACACCCACGCATTCATACCAGTATATTGTCATTATTCCACTGTTTTTAGTGCTTGCAACTGCTAAATAAGCCACCATGGGCCCCAAGAAAGCTCCTAGTGCCAAGCCTGTGGTAAAGAATGTGCAGGGAGTGAAGTATTTATGCAGGGAGTGTAGCATTTATGCAGGGAGTGTAGCAGGCATGCAGGGAGTGTAGCAGGCATGCAGAGGGCAGGTGCGGGAGTGTAGCAAAGATGCAGAGGAGTGTAGCAGGCATGCAGGGAGTGTAGCAAGGATGCAGGGAGTGTAGCAGGGATGCAGGGAGTGTAGCAGGATGCAGGGAGGTAGCGGGGATGCAGGGAGTGTGCAGGGATGCAGGGAGTGTAGCAGGGATGCAGGGAGTGTAGCAGGGATGCAGGGAGTGTAGCAAAGATGCAGGGAGTGTAGCAGGGATGCAGGGAGTGTAGCAGGGATGCAGGGAGTGTAGCAAAGATGCAGGGAGTGTAGCAGGGATGCAGGGAGTGTAGCAGGGATGCAGGGAGTGTAGCAAAGATGCAGGGAGTGTAGCAGGGATGCAGGGAGTGTAGCAGGGATGCAGGGAGTGTAGCAGGGATGCAGGGAGTGTAGCAGGGATGCAGGGAGTGTAGCAAGGATGCAGGGAGTGTAGCAAGGATGCAGGGAGTGTAGTAGGCATGCAGGGAGTGTAGCATTCATGCAGGGAGTGCTAGCATTCATGCAGGAGTGTAGCATTCATGCAGGAAGTGTAGCATTCAAAGAAAAGGCCAGTAACCCCAGAAAAGAACTTGGTACCTGCAGTGTTAATGGAAGGGGATTCCCCTTCCAAACACTAGCATACTACTCCACCTTCTCCCCTCCTCCCGTCCTCCACACATCAACAACTCTTCAATAAATGTAAGTGACATGTTATTGTACAATATTTGCATGTGTATTTAGTTATTCTTCATTATATTGTGTATTATTTAATGTCAAAAAGTTCTAAAAAATATTTTATTTAACTACTTTTGGAAGTCTTGGACGGATTAAATTTATTTCCATTATTTCTTATGGGGAAAATTGATTCATGTTACGATTGTTTCGTCTTAAGAAATGCCCTCTCTGACGGATTAATATCGTAAGTCGAGGTACCACTGTACCTGGTAAAGTGTACAGTAGAGTTATTATTGAAAGAATTAAGAGTAAGACGGAGAGCAGGATAGCTGATCAACAAGGAGGCTTTAGGAAGAGTAGGGGGTGTGTAGACCAAGTGTTTGCAGTGAAACATATAGGTGAACAATACAGTGGACCACAGAGTTTCGGTCATAATTCATTCCAGAAGGCTGCTCAAGTGCCATTACCGAACGAATTTACTCCCTTAAGGAATAATGTCAAGTAGGTTAGTCCATTTCAGACCCCCAAAAATACACTTACAAAAGCACTTACAATATTATACTTACATAACTGTACGATTTCCGAGGTGACCGAAACTCGGGGGTCCACTGTATTTAGATAAGGGTAATATAAAAACTTGTCTTGGGACTGCCTCTTGTAAGCTGCACTCTGGGCAAGCGCTGTTAACACCGACACTCTGAGATGCTTCTCTCAGACTTACAAGTGGCTATGGGACAAATTTCTAGATGACTGCAGCTACAATAGTTCCCCGCCAACATGCACTACTGGAAAAGGGGGAGAACTTACTTGATGGAAATGAATATGGCACTTTGTCTTCCAAACTTTCTAAGCCTAACCACTCCAAACACCATGTGCAGGGAAGAACCTTAATCTGCAAAATTTAAGTGGTATTAGTGTCCTGCCTGCACCTCAGAGTTCCTGGTTTCAAAGGATATCCCCTAAGCTATATATGCAGTAAGTGACACTAGCAGTAAGGGGGGTCTCCGAAACTCGTTTTCAGGGTCCAAGAATTTAAAAAAAAAAAAAATCTTATGAAATGATAGAGAATATTTTTCCGATCATAACGCCACAAAAATTATGAAATTTGATCGAAAACTAACGGAATTATGCTTTCGCGAAGTAATCGGTATGGATGACATTTACGCATCGGCGATTTTGCCCACTTTGAGCCCTATTTCGCTAGAACTCTATTTCGTCTATCAATTGAGTACAAGAAACCGCCTATTTGCCAATTACAACTACCCAAAATAGTGGTCAGAATATGGCAATTTGGCCAATTTCACACAAATTTCAAACGATGCCAATTTCAAAATAGGGTCCAGAATAAACAAGGCAGACATTCCTGGCACTAAAATAACATCTTCTCTGTTCATTAGTCACGTTTCCAGGCCCCTCTTACATTACTTTTGCTTATCATTTTGAATTTTTATTCTCACAAAAAAATAGAAGATTTATTGTTATGTATACAACTGCATCATTGTAAAAATGGTATAAATAATATCAGCGCACTTTGCAGAATATTAGACTACCCAGTTGATGTGTATTGGATGCATGGTGTGATTTGTTTACTCTTGAACATCGTTAAAAATCGAACATTTTCGCTAATTTGAGCTCAATTTCAAGGTATTTGTCATTGTCAAACTAATCAAAATCATCTCTATTTCTGTAGTATATCTTCCATTCTATCAAATGAGACCAAGAAAACGAAAATACATCAATAAATACCATACGAAAATAGACTGCAAAATCGCTGTTTTAAACCAAAAATACGGTCAGTTTTTTTTTCCTCAATATGCACTGTGGTGTGCAGGAATTTTTTTATACTGCGCACACTGACCGCACAGACCCATTCTATCACATCTAGGCCTAACAGCCTGTTTCTGCTTGATTTGAGGGTGCTAGAATTTAGGTGTACTAGTACGTCAATAACCCCAGGGCGTAAGCCGTACTAGTACGTCAATAACCCTGAAAGGGTTAAGGGGGATTGCCCACAATTATTACCTTATAGTGGGCATTTACCCGCTTATAACCCACAGCTCAAATAACCCCACCTTACTCCGAATATCGCCGGCCAGCTATACTAAGAGAAATGTACGGTATTGTCTTACTGCGGGGGCCTGGGCCAGAGACGAATATCCACAGTACGTAGGGAAGCCTCTGTGCTTCTTGGTTCCCAGGCAAGTATTTTGAAGACACGTGGGGGACCGAGCTCTAGCTCTTAGTACCCTGTTAACACCACGACGTCCAGTTCAAGAAGAAGGAACTAGTGCTCTCCCCTGCCTAGATTCAAGTGTGGAGCTTCTAGTTCTCGTTCGCTAACATAATCTAATGTTCGCCTATTCAGGCCTTAAAACTACCTATGTTAAGGTGCTAGAGCTACATTATTAATATCTAACGTTGCCTCAATAATCCTACTATTAGTTACTAACTGTACAAACTTACCTAGGCCTTCCTAGGAGAATAAATCTATCAATTAACATGTGTAATCTATCGACCTCCGCCAACTGTGTTTGTTTGTTTGGTTGGGTGTGTTGGTTCATGAACACCGAGGACCGATCCGTGGTATGTTTAAGGCTCCTTACGGCTCAGGTAAAGAGGTGTTTGTGGCATTTATGGATTTGGAAAAGGCATATGATAGGGTGGATAGGGGGAGCAATGTGGAAGGTTATTGAAAGCGGTGAAAAGTTTTTACGACGATGGTGAGGCTCAGGTTAGTGTGTAGGCGAGAGGGAGATTATTTCCCAGTAAAAGTAGGCCTCAGACAGGGATGTGTGATGTCACCATGGTTGTTCAATATATTTATAGATGGAGTTGTAAGAGAGGTGAATGCTCAGCTGTTGGCAAGAGGTGTGGGATTAAAAGATAAATAATCTAACACAAAGTGGGAGTTGTCACAGTTGCTCTTTGCTGATGACACTGTGCTTTTGGGGGATTCTGAAGAAAAGTTGCAGAGGTTGATGGATGCGTTTGGTAGGGTATATAAATGAAGGAAATTAAAAGTGAATATAGGAAAGAGTAAGGTAATGAGGATAACAAAAAGGTTGGGTGACGAGAGATTGGATATCAGATTGGAGGGAGAGAGTATGGAGGAGGTGAATGTATTCAGATATTTGGGAGTGGACATGTCTAACGGATGGGTCTATGAAAGATCAGGTAAATCATAGAATTGATGAGGGGAAAAAGGTGAGCGGTGAACTGAGGAGTTTGTGGAGACAAAGAACTTTATCCATGAAAGCAAAGAAGGGAATGTGTGAGAGTAGTTTTACCAACACTCTTGTATGGGTGTGAGGCATGGGTTGTGAATGTTGCAACAAGGAGAAGGCTGGAGGCAGTGGAGATGTCATGTCTGAAGGCAATGTGTGGTGTGAATATAATGCGGAGAATACATAGTTTTAAAATTATGAGGAGGAGTGGGATTACTAAAACTATTATCCAGAGGGCTGGGGAGGGGTTGTTGAGGTGGTTCGGACATGTAGAGAGAATGGAACGAGAAAGAATAACTTCAAGAGTGTATAAATCTATAGTGGAGGGAAGGTGAGGTAGGAGTCGGCCTAGGAAAGGTTGGAGGGAGAGGGTAAAGAAGGTTTTGTGTGCAAGGGGCTTGGACTTCCAGGAAGCATGTGTGAGCGTATTTGATAGGAGTGAATGGAGACAAATGGTTTTAGGACTTGATGTGCTGTTGAAGTGTGAGCAAGGTAACATTTATGAAGGGATTCAGGGAAACCAGCTGGTCAGACTTGAGTCTTGTAGATTGCAAGTACAGTTTCTGCACTATGAAGAAGGGGTGTTAATGTTGCAGTTTTATAACTGCAGTGTAAGCATGCCTCTGGCAAGACAGTGATGGAGTGAATGATAATGAAAGTTTTTCTTTGTCGGGCCACCCTGACTTGGTGAGAAATGGCCTGTGTTAATAAAAAAAAAAACAAGACTGTTGGGTAGACTTCAGGATGTACATGTTTATAGAGAGGCCACAGATATATCAGATCACTTTTTAGTTGTAGCTACAGTGAGAGTAGAAGGTAGATGGGATGCAAGGAGAATGGAAACAGCAAGTAAGAGAGAAGTGAAGATTTATTAACTAAAGGAGGAGGCGGTTAGGGTAAGATATAAACAACTGTTGGAGGTCAGGTGAGCTAGTGAGAGTATAGGCAATGGGGTAGAAAAGTTATTGGATAAGTTTAAAAATACAGTGTACCCTCGCTATTCGAACACTCCAAAACTCACCCTGTTATGTAAGTTTATTATTGTAAGTACTTTTAGAAGTGTATTTTTGGGGGTCAGAAATGGACTAATCTAATTTACATCATTCCTTATGGGAATAAATTCGTTTGGTAACAGCACTTGAACAGCATTCTGGAATGAAGAATGTTCGAATAGCGAGGGTCCACTGTATAGTGTTAGAGTGTTCAGCATAAGATTGTGGTTATAGGAAAGTGTACAGGAGGGAGGAAGAGCAATTGGTGGAATGATGGAGTAAAAAGAGTATTAAGAGAAAAAGTTAGCAGAAAATGCCATGCCCATATGAAAACAGGAAAATGCAACCTTCTATCCTGTAAGCTTTTCCACCCTGAAATGTGCCACTCATCAGTTCAGGAAAGACAGTGCTATAACTTATTTTGCCAGGCATACCACCTAAATGGTACAAGACGGCACAGAACATCCAGACCATGGCAAAACCTGGGTAGCCACAGCCACTCCGGAGAGAGAGGTTTTTTAGTGCCAGGAAGGAAAAAAAGCTAGCAGAAAATGACAGAAATCGTACACCAACTGCAATCATTTCTAGAGTGGAATCACAGTGAATGGCCTCCACTCCAACACAACAGATATTAGTGCCAGGAAAAAAAGACACCCCCCCCCATACCAACAATTTTGTTGAGAAACAAAAAATCAGTAACAACAAACCTTAAAACATATCGCAAGCTCTTCCTGTAATTCAATAGAACCATCATTCCTCAATAACCTATGAAAGAATCATGATGCTCTGATAAATACTCTTTGCATGAGTGGATTTATAATGTCAATAACTTATTCCTGAGATATTGATAATTATGTTTGTGTAAAAATCTAGGGAAATGGCACGCCAAACTTCAGCACACTATAATCCCCTATCCCCATGGGAAGCCAGAAGGCTACTGAGGTGCATCCACCACGGCTCACCCACACCACTCCTCACAGAAGTTGCCATGTAGTGTATTTCAAGTGAAAAAATCATAAAAATCGCAATTTTGGGGGTAAAAAAACAACTGAAGAATTGCCAAGTCCTTTTGCTACCAGCAAAAACAAAAAAAATACTTTTTAGAATAAACATACTTAGAAATATGATGGAAAGAAGCCGATTGCATCAACATGTTGCCAGAATTATGCACTATTTTTGGTAGGAAAACATTTTTTTTCCATAATTTTTCAATTTCCCTTTCCTAATTAATCGAAAAAGGCTCACTCCCCCTTTAACTCTGTGGCACTTGAGGTTTGCTCAAGGCAAATTCCCTTAAGGAAAAGAAGGAGAACATGTAAACTAGTAAGAGAGAGGTGCTCCTATACAGGCGAAGGCAGAGAATAACAGAGCGACTACAAGAGGCCATTATATTTGAAATACGTAGGGAGACGCTGGTCAGAGAAATTGCAAACATCGAACTAAAACTAAAGGAATCTTACAGGAATCAAGAAACGCGGGGAGAACTAAAAGCCATAAATGAAATTGAAAGAAACCCAAAGTATTTCTTTTCTTATGCTAAATCAAAGTCGAGAATGACATCCAGTATTGGGCCCCTACTTAAACGGGATGGGTCCTACACAGATGACAGCAAGGAAATGAGTGAGTTACTAAAGTCCTAGTATGACTCAGTTTTTAGCGAGCCGCTAACCAGACAGAAAGTCGAAGACCTAAATGAATTTTTTATGCAAGTGCCACAGAACTTGGCAGATGCATGCCAATGCAATCCGCTCCAGGCCCAGACTCATGGAACTCCGTGTTCATCAAGAACTGCAAGAAGCCCTTATCACATGCTTTTAACATCCTATGGAGAGGGAGCATGGACACTGGGGTCATCCCGCAGTTACTAAAAACAACAGACAAAGCCCCACTCCACAAAGGGTGCAGTAAAGCAATAGCAAAGAACTACAGACCAATAGTGCTAACGTCCAATATCATAAAAATCTTTGAAAGGGTTCTAAGACGCAAGATCGCCACTTATCTAGATACCCATCAATTACACAACCAAGGGCAGCATGGGTTTAGAGGAGGTCACTCCTGTCTGTCCCAACTACTGGACCACTACGACAAGATTCTGGATGCTCTAGAAGAGAAACAGAATGCAGATATGAATATGAAGTTCAATGATGAGAAATTTCAATTACAGTGGACCCCCAGCTAACGAAAAAACTTCATTCCAGAAGCCTGCTCAAGTGCTATTACCGAACGAATTTACGTCCTTAAGAAATAATGTCACGTAGGTTAGTCTATTTCAGACCCCCCAAGCACTTACAATATTATACTTACATATTTGTACGATTTCCGGGGTGTTCGTTAGCTGGGGGTCCACTGTACTCAGATATGGAAAACGTGAAGAAATTAAAATCTCATATGAGTACAAAACAAATTCCAATCACACAAAAGAGCAAAAAACTAATGTCAAAGACCTGGGAGTGATCATGTCAGAGGATCTCACCTTCAAAGACCATAACACCGTAGCAATCGCATCTGCTAGAAAAATGACAGGATGGATAATGAGAACCTTCAAAACCAGGGATACCAAGCCCAAGTTGACACTTTTCAGATCGCTTGTTCTATCTAGGCTGGAATATTGCTGCACACTAACTGCACCTTTCAAGGCAGGTGAAATTGCTGACCTAGAAAATGTGCAGAGAACCTTTATGGCACGCATAACTACGATAAACCACCTCAATTACTGGGAACACTTGAAGTTCCTAAACCTGTACTCCCTAGAATGCAGGCGGGAGAGATACATTATTATATACACGTGGAAAATTCTTGAGGGATTAGCACCGAAATTGCACACGAGAGTCACTCCCTACGAAAGCAAAAGACTCGGCAGGCGATGTAACATCCTCCAATGAAAAGCAGGGGTGCCACTAGCACGTTGAGAGACAACACAATAAGTGTCAGGGGCCCAAGACAGTTCAACTGCCTCCCAGCATACATCAGGAGGATTACTAACAAACCCCTGGCTGTCTTCAAGCAGCACAGGACAGGCACCTAAAGTTGGTACCTGACCAGCCAGGCTGTGGTTCGGCTTGGACTGCGTGCAGCCAGCAGTAACAGCCTGGTTGATCAGGCTCTGATCCAACATGAGGCCTGGTCACAGACTGGGCTGCAGGGCGTTGACCTGAACTCTCTCCAGGTATGAGAGGTTTTTACAAAGTTGAAGTGATGCATGAGGGAGGATGTACTCTGAAGAAAAAGAGAGTTAAGAGAGCTGGTGAAGCAATGTATAAAGAGAGATGTATTTAGTACACAATAGGCTCAGAAGGTGTTAGGCTTGATAAATGTCTCAAGGGACAGAAAGGTGATATTGACCTGACGATGAGTTAGATGGTAATGAACTGTTGGATGAGATGCACCAGAGAATGACATAGGAAAATTTGATCAGTTGATCAAAATAGGAGAAGCGAGAGGTTGATTAAATGGAGAGTTAGAGGTAATCGGGAAGATGAAGGGAATATTTTGAGGAATTGTTAAATGTTGCATGAAGATAGGAAGTGCGATTTAGTGTATAGAGGCAAAGGAGGAATAATCATCTTATAGGAGTGATGAAGAATCAGTGGTGTGTGGGCAAAGTGCGATGAGGAGTTCAGTATGGAAGATGAAGGAAAGGAATTGTAATGTTGATGAAGATAGGCTGCATTTAGTATAGGGAGGAGAATAACATCTAAGATGATAAGAATCAGTGGTTGGCAAAGGCTGAGGTGGTAGAATGAAAGGGGTAAGCAGCTCGATTGATGGGAAATTAAATGTTAGGAGTGGTTAGGTGTTAGTGTTTTTTAATAAATGTATGGAAGAGGGTAAGGTACCTAGGATTGGCAGAGAGCGTATATACACGTAGTTCCTTTGTATAAAGGCAAAGGGGACAAAAGAGAATGCAAAAATTATAGGGGAATAAGTCTGTTGAGTGTACTACCTGGTAATGTGTATGGTAGAGTTACATATTATTGAAAGAATTAAGAGTAAGACGGAGAGCAGGATAGCAGATGAACAAGGGGTTTTTAGGAAAGGTAGGGGGGGGGTGTAGACCAAGTGTTTACAGTGAAACATATAGCTGAACAGTATTTAGATAAGGGTAAAGAAGTTTTTGTGGCATTTATGGATTTGGAAAAGGCATATGATAGGGTGGATAGGGGGGCAATGTACCAGATGTTGCAGGTGTATGGAATAGTAGGTAGGTTACTGAAAGCAGTGAAGAGTTTTTATGAGGATAGTGAGGCTCAGGTTAGTGTGTGTAGGAGAGAGGGAGATTATTTCCCAGTAAAATCAGCCTTAGACAAGGATGTGTGATGTCACTGTGGTTGTTCAATATATTTATAGATGGGGATGTAAGAGAAGTGAATGTGCGGGTCTTGGCAAGAGCTGTTTGGTTAAAAGATAAAGAATCAAATACAAAGTGGGAGTTGTCACAATTGCTTTTTGCTGATGACACTGTGCTTTTGGGAGATTCTGAAGAGAAGTTGCAGAGGTTGGTGGATGAATTTAGAAGGGTATGTAGAAGAAAATTGAAAGTGAATATAGGAAAGAGTAAGGTGATGAGGATAACAAAAAGAATAGGTGATGAAAGATTGGATATCAGATTGGAGGGAGAGAATATGGAGGAGGTGAATGTATTCAGATATTTAGAAGTGGACATGTCAGCAGATGGGTCTATGAAGGATGAGGTGAATCATTGAATTGATGAGGGGAAAAGGGTGAGTGGAGCACTTCGGAGTCTGTGGAGACAAAAGAACTTTGTCCATGGAAGTAAAGAGGGGAATGTATGAGAGTATAGTTATACCAACACTCTTATATGGGTGTGAAGCATGGGTTATGAATGTTGCAATGAGGAGAAGGCTGGAGGCAGTGGAAATGGCATGTCTGAGGTCAATGTTTGGTGTGAATACAGTGGTCCCTCGATTAACGATCTTAATCCGTTACAGGATCTAGGCCTTAACATAAATTGCTTGTAATTCGAAACCTTATTTCCTATAAGAAATAATGTAAATACAATTAATCTGTTCCACCCAAAAATATTCACAAAAAATACATTTTAATTATAGTTCTACATACACAAAACATTATTAACACTATAAATACTACTACATAATACTAAGTAATAAAAAACAGATTAGTAAATAACATTTACTTACCTTTATTGCAGAGAGTTGCAGGCATCTGGAAGATAGGGAGGAGGACAGGGGGAGGGTGTTAGTGTTTGGAAGGGGAATCTCCCTCCATAAAGACTTCAGGTAACAAGTCCTTATCTGGGGTTACTTCCCTTCTTTTTCTTTTAATGCCACTAGGACCAGCTTGAGAGTCACTGGATCCCTGCCTCGAGAAATAACTATCCAGAGTCCTCTGTTTCTGGTGCCTGTTTAACATTTTCCTGAAATGCAACATGGCTCTGTCACTGAACTGGTTGCACAGATGGCTCATTTCAGCTTGCTCAGGGTGAAATTGTTCAACAAAACTTTGCACATCGTTCCACTTGTAACAAATTTCCTTAATCCGTGAAGAAGGCTCCTCCTTCACTCCCTCTTCCTCCTCCTGTGAAGCAATAACCTCAGCTCTGATCTGATGCTGTTCCAGTTCCAGCTCTTCAGTTGTTAGCTCCACCCTGTGCTCCTCCACCAACTCTTCCACTATCCTCACCACTCAACTCCAACCCCATGGAAGTCCCCAATGACACAATATCTTCCACAACAGGCACAGGGTCATCAGGGTCAGCTTCAAATCCTTCAAAATCCCTCTTTTCAACACAATCCAGCCACAGTGGTCTCCAAGCAGAGTTCAAAGTCCTGGAAGTCACTCCCTCCCAAGCCTTACCTATAAGGCCTATGCAATGGATGATATTGAAGTGATCTTTCCAGAACTCTCTTAGGGTCAATTCATAGACTGAGGTCACATGAAAACGCCTTTGAAACATTGCTTTGGTGTACAGTTTCTTGAAGTTTGCAATGACCTGCTGGTCCATGGGCTGGATGAGAGGAGTGGTGTTAGGAGGCAAGAACTTCACTGTGATGAAACTGAACTCATCAGACAAATACTCTTGCAAGTTGTGAGGATGAGCAGGAGCATTGTCCAGTAGCAGGAGGCACTTGAGTGGCAATTTCTTTTCCAGGAGGTATTTCTTCACACTAGGGCCAAACACTCCAGTCAACCATTCCACGAAAAAGTGTTTAGTGACCCATGCATTAGTGTTAGCCTTCCAATACACACACAAATTATTCCTGTTAACATTGTGTTTCTTGAAGGCTCTGGGATTTTCTGCGTGATACACCAGTAAAAGCTTCACTTTAACCCTTAAACGGTCCAAACGTATATATACGTTACCTCGCCCAGTGCCCCGAATATTTTGAAAAAAAAAAAAAAAATATATATATATATATAGAAATAAAGAGTACAATTTTCTAAGTGTTATAGGATAAAAATAAAAACTTTAGGGTCACTACTTACCGAGATATGACGCCGCGAAGTTGTCACTTGGCAATCACCTGACGGCAACATGAAGCACTGCTGCTTGCAGAAAATCTACATATTTACCCTTTTCTTCCATTTTTTTTTAATATTCTTGGTTTTTATTATATATGATAGCTATTTTACAGTAAATCTTTTGATTTCAATGTCAATTGTTGTTTATACACCAATATTATATACAAAATTATTATCATACTGACACAAACACACATGTACACACTGATAGGTGATTTTGCACACTGGCTGAATCACATTCTATTACAGTGGACCCCCGCTATTCGAACGGCTCGGCAGTCGAACAAATCATCATTAGTACAAGAAATTCGATATAGTCATGCGAACAAATTATCGCGAGTCGAACGAATGCGTTCATGACCTGTCCGCCCAGGCGCTTGGGTGCCTCACCGCGCAGGCGTGGAGAGCCAGTCCCGCGTTGTTTACACTCGAGAGAACAATACCCTGCACGCTTCTCCAGACATTTCACACTTAATTATAATTTTTTGGAGTTTGTTCATTAAGTGGGACTGTGAAATAAGCTACCATGGGTCCCAAGAAAGTTCCTAGTGGTACCCCTGGGCTGATAAAAGTGAGAAACACCATAGAAATGAAGAAGGAAATAATACAAAAATACGAGTGGTGTGCGATTGTGTGATCTTGCCAGGATATATGGCAAAAACAGGTCAACTATCGCTTCTATCCTGCTTAAGAAGGAAGAAATTAAGCAAGCTGATGTTGCAAAAGGTGTTACTGTGCGAGCCAAAAATAGACCACAAATAATCGAAGAGATTGAGAAGTTGTTGCTGGTGTGGATCAAGGATAAAGAGTTAGCGGGTGATAGTGTGTCGGAGTCAATTATTTGTGAAAAGGCAAGGAACTTGCATGCCGATCTTGTAAAGAAAATGCCTGCAACCAGTGCTGATTGTAATGGTAGTGAATTTAAAGAAAGCAAAGGCTGGTTTGAGAGATTTAAAAATCGTAGTGGCATACATAATGTGGTAAGGCATGGTGAGGCTGCCAGTTCAGACAAACATGCAGCTGAAAAATTCATAAACGAGTTTCAGGACTACATAAAGACTGAAAAATTGAAACCTGAACAAGTGTTCAATTGTGACGAAACAGGCCTGTTTTGGAAGAAAATGCCCAACAGGACCTACATTACTCAGGAAGAAAAGGCACTGCCAGGACACAAGCCTAAAAGACAGGCTAACTCTCATGATGTGTAGTAATGCTAGTGGGGATTTTAAATTAAAGCCTTTACTAGTGTATCACTCAGAAAATCACAGAGTATTCAAGAGACACAATGTCGTCAAAAGTAGATTGTGTGTCTTGTGGAGAGCTAGTCAGAATGCATGGGTCACAAAGCACCTTTTCAGTGACTGGATCCATGAAGTGTTTGGCCCCAGTGTGAGAAAATACCTACAGAAAAAGGGTTTGGACAAAAAGTGCCTCCTGTTGCTGGACAATGCTCCTTCACATCCTCAAAACATGGAAGACCTACTGTGTGAAGATTTCAAATTTATAAAACTGAAGTTCTTGCCTCCTAACACCACTTCTCTCCTCCAGCCCATGGATCAGCAGGTCATCTGTAACTTCAAAAAACTCTACACAAAAGCAGTGTTTGAAAAGTGCTTTGAAATGACCTCGGACAGTGAATTGACCCTTTGAGAGTTCTGGAAGAATCACTTCAATATCTACAGCTGCATAGGCCTTATAGGCAAGGCTTGGGAGGGAGTGACTTCAAGGACTTTGAACTCTGCTTGGAGACCATTGTGGCCAGGTTGTGTCCAACAGAGGGATTTTGAAGGGTTTGAGGCTGACCCTGACCCTGCCGACCCTGTGCCTGTTGTGGACTCTATTGTGGAATTGGGCAAGTCCCTGGGGTTGGAGGTGAGTGGCGAGGATGTGGAAGAGTTAGTGCAGGGCCACAGGGTAGAGCTAACAACTCAAGAGCTGCAACAGCTGGAAATGGAAGAGCATCAGACCAGATTTGAGGCTATTGATTCACGGGAGGAGGAGGAAGAGGGGCTGAAGAAGGTGCCTTCTTCAGAGATTAAGGCGATGTGTACAATGTGGAATAGATTGCAAAGTTTTGTTGAAAAATATCACCCTGAACAAGCTCAAACAAGCCATAACAGCAGCATGTTCAGTGACCAAACAATGTCCTTCTTCAGGAACATGTTGAAAAGGTGCCAGAAACAGAGGACTGTGGACAGTTATTTTGTTAAAGTGTCCAGTGACTCCCAAGCTGGTCCTAGTGGGATTAAAAGACAAAGAAAAGAAGTAACCCCAGATAGGGCTTTGATACCTGAAGTCCTTCTGGAAGGGGATTCCCCTTCCAAACACTAACCCCCTCCCTCCCTCACTCCTCCTCCCTCTCTTCCATATGCCATCAACAATCTTCAATAATGGTAAGTAAAAAGACTTGCATTTATTTATTAATACTTTTAGTAGTACAGCACTGTAGTATTTAATGTTTTTGTCTATGTAGAAGCTTAATTTTATTAAAATATATTATTTTTTAATATTTTTGGATTTCTGGAACGGATTAATTGTATTTCCAATATTTCTTATGGGAAAAATTAAATCGCCTTTCGAACATTTCACGTTAAGAACAAGCTCCTGGAATGGATTAAATTCAAATGGCGAGGTTCCACTGTATCTACAACTACAGTGGACCCTCGGTTTTTGCCGAAAATTCGTTCCAGAATGCTGCTCAAGTGCCATTACCGAACGAATTTACTTCCTTAAGAAATAATGTCACGTAGGTTAGTCTATTTCAGACCCCCAAAAATACACTTGCAACAGCACTTACGAAAATACACTTACATAAATGTTCGAGTTTGGAGATGCACGAAAACCGAGGGACCACTGTATATACAAGTTGTTACAAAATGACACGATATCTATTAACAATAGATATCTCCAGTGAACACTAGAAAGGAAAGCCCTTCTAGCATCCAGCCTGTTAGTGGGCTTTTGCAACAAAGTCAGTATCCTGGTTCAGTTATCCAACATATTATATAGATTAAGGGGATTGCAACTGATAGGGTACTAACCAAAGTAAATGATTTAAAAGATTTATTAACAAAGTGAGAAAATCTAGGGTAGCAAAGTAAATCAAATATAAAGATATTAATTAATATATCAAATAGGATACTTAGGAGGGTAGCTCCTACACTGCTCTCATATACAATAAGTCTGTGCTGAGGGCACATATATATATATATAAATGACTCAGAGGTACCATCAGGTACAATGTCAGTAATAACAATAATATATATATATATAATAATAAATGTGTGTACGAGTGTGCTCCCGGTAACTATGACTCGACTCAACCAGTGTACGACAGAACAACTTCTCATAAGCTAGCTGTACTAACAAACTGACAATCAGAACAGCTTGATTGTCTAGTAAAATGACCACTTCGCAGAACAGCACTATAACAGGCAACAGCAACACAGCATCAGGAACAAGGAGATAGAAAATCGACCCTAACTGGGGACCATCAGTAGATCCTCCAAAACAGTCATAAAACTCCCTTTCTACTGAAACTAGGTTCAGCATAAACAATCCCAAACTGTGGCGGTGCACAGATGCCTTATCGAAGTAGGTCCAGAGCTATAGCTTGAGACCTGAGTTATCAAAGAGTGTCAAAGTGACACACAACCCAGAACAACGTCGAAAAATCACTGTCTAGTCTATTCTCTGTGAACAGAGTCACACAGAGTTCTGAGAAGTATGATTCGCCTCACCAACAAATACATACTCTACCCAACAGAATCTAATGTCGAGAAAACAAGAGTGAGGAGTTGACTCCGACGAAGGGCACAGGCCAGAGAGAGAGATGAAAGAGGAACCACCACCCAGCTCAGGTGTGTCCAGAGACTGACTCCTCCCCGCAACAAGACGCCGGCAGCCTAACAGTCGTTTGCCAACACCAAGGCAGTTACTACACACTCTCGAGCACAACATAAAATATTACATCCTACCTAAAGAATAGCTAAGTTAAATAATAGTCTAATAATAATATAAAGCAAAATATTAACGATTTAGCTATAATCGAGAATATTCGCAATATAAAATTATAGAAAATGGAAATATACATTATATACATTGAGGCCCAGTTCAAGGGCGCAATATCATATTGGTCCCTCAGGTGGAACGTCGCTAAACCATTATAACATTAGCTGCAATTTTTCGTCGCCACTGTGGTGTCGAGGTGATTTCCTTCCCATTACTGATCCCCCCTCTTGAAATCCTTGGTTTGCCTTTATTGCATTGGTGCAAATTTTTAGTCGGGTAAACCCTTCATTATGATTCCCAGAATGATTCGGTAAGTTTTAATGTCTTCTTTTTCCATCCCCAATTATAAGTAACGCAAATTTTAAAAGAGATGGGTTGTTACAGAAGAGCAATCTCGGGGGAAACTTTTAGTCGCTAAAGTTCCCGGGGAAAATGAATATGGACCTTAATGACGGATCGGTCCCAAATGAACCCACCCCCCAACCAAACAAACACATTTTGGCGAAGGGTAAGATAGTATATTTTGATGATTTATTCTCCTGGAAGGGTCTAGGTGTTTTAATTAAAACTTTAGGATTATTGAGGAACGTTAAATTTTAAAAATTTCGCTCTAGCATTAAAAAGGTGTTTTAACCAAAAGGGAACATTAGATTATATTATCGAGAACAAATCCACATTGAATCTGGCGGGAGAGAGCACTAATTCCTTCTTTTTGAATTGGACCAGCCAGGCTGTGGTTCTACGTTGGACTGCATGCGGACAGTAACGCCTGGTTATCAGGCTCTGGCCCAAAATGGGGCCCTGGCCCGACTGGGCCGCGGGGGTTTGACCCCTGGAATTCTCCCCAGGTAAACCCCGGTGTTCGGGGTCAGGCTGACCCCCCCCCATGTTCTTAAAAATTTTGCCTAAACCAAAACCCAAGACTTATTACTGTGGATTTTGTCTCGGCCCGGCCCCCCATAAGATAATACACTTTGCATTTCTCTTAGTAAAGCTCCCGGGATATTCGGGGAAAAGGGGGGTTATTTGAGCTGTGGGTTAAAAACAAAATATTATAAGGTAATTGGGGCAACCCCCTTAAGTATTAGTCTAGAAGCTTGGCTTAAGGTTTCCTTTAAACCGGGGAACTCTGAGGTGCAGGCAGGACACTAATACCATTGTTTTGCAGTTAAAAGGTTTTCCCTCACGGGGTTTTTGGGGGGTTATATTAGGGTTGGGCGGGGGCATATTCTACACCATAAAAAGTTAAATAAAACTAAAACAAAGGGAGGAACCTGCAGCGCGGCCCCATACTAGGCAGGTCCTTCACAATCCCCCCCACTAACAGAATATTTGCTCCCCAATTTTAAAACTACCCAAAAAAAGTTTTGACAATTCCCCCACTATGGGGTCCTAAACCCAACCCCCCTCATCATGAAATCAACCCTAAATTTGAAACTACCCAAGGCCCCTAGCTTCAATAACCCTACTAGGCAGACTTTCCTCATCCCCCTTTTTAAACCAAACTTTTTTAAACCCTTTTAAATCTAACATCTTTAAAACCATTTTGGGTTTCTCTTGGAGATATCCTCAACCTTATTTTTACCCCCTTTTAAAAAATTTTTTTTCTTTATCCTCGTCATGTCCCCCATTCTACGTCTTACAAGTGAATGAAATTTTGGGTCTTCAATCTTTCTTCGTAAGGAAGATTTCTATTACTATGTATTAATTTAGTCTTTCCCGCTGATGTTTTCTAACAATTTATGTCCATTCTGTAATATGGAGACAGAACTGAGCTCGTACCCCAGGTGAGGCCTTACTAATGATGTAAAAAAACAATTTTTAACCTCTGGACTTCTGTTGCTAACACTTTAATATAAATCCAGTAATCTATTTGCCCCTTGTCAACCAGGCATTGCTGTCTTGGGTTTTAAGTTGCTTGCCACCATCACCCCCCAAATCCTTCTGAAAACTGTTAAACCCTTTTCCAGTGGGGCATGTTTGGGGAATTGGAACTGCAGTTGTCTGAAATTTGTCCTAACCACTTGTAAGTCTGAGGAAGCATTTCAGAGTGTCGGTGTCCAGCTTTTCCCCGGTCAGCACAGGAGGCAGTCCAAAGGGGGAATATGGTATCAACCAAGATGTGAATAGCTAGTTAAGTAGACAGATTGGGCTTAATTAGCTGGCCACAGTTAATGTCCCAGGGGCATTATCAAGCTAGGGTTGATTAAACCCCCTAGGCCCAAAGACTTACCGGCTAGGTTAAGCTAACTATTAAATTATTTTACAGTGATTACAAATAAGCCAGGTGAAACTTGTATATTTTTAAATACTTGGATGCAAAAGGGAGCCCCAGTTAGGTTAGGCCTCTGCAATATTTATAACGTTATAACAATGGGGCAGATTTACCTAGTTATCATTTACCTTGAATTGCAAGCTAGATTTGGTTAATTTAAATAAATTTTAACAGTTATAGGGGTTTGGCTAGGTTTTACCTTTAACTAACTACACAATTAAACACAAGCTGAACACAACATTATTTATTTATTTATAGTGAATTACTGAATTTATTTTTGTCAACCAGTGAATTTAATTTGCAAAGACTACATATTTTACTGAGTGATTCACTTGTAAGACGTAGAATGAGGGAGACATGATCGAGGTATACAGTGGAAAATGGGGATTTAAAAAGGGGGGGTTTAAAAAAGGGGGTTGGGATTCTCTCCCGAGGAATAATGGATTCCCAAATTAGATAAGTTTAGATTTAGAAGGATATAGGAAAGTATTGGTTTGGAAATAGGGTGGGTTTATGAGTGGAACAGTCCCCTGTGGTTGAAGCTAGGACCTAGTAGTTTTTTAAATTTAGGTTGGATAAATTCATGGGGAGAGGGTTGGATTTGGTGGGCCATGGTGGGTAAATTTCAACTTTCTTGGTGCATTGAAAATTGGGGTTTAGCAAATTTTCTGTGGGGGGGTTTGAAGGATATGGGCCAACAGGCCTGCTTTTTTTCCTCCTTTCTTATGTTTCTTGTTTTTTCTTATGGTTTTTTCATTTTAATTTTTGATTTGCACCAGAGACTAGCTTAAGTCCCCGTAATTGTTTACTGAGGGGGTTTCAGAATCCTAGGTTATGCTTTCTAAACAATATCATAGTTGTTTGAGGGCTATAGTTACATTTATGAGTAAAAATCAATATATATTAAAGTGTTAGCTTGTTGAGGGCTTTTGGTCTCCATTCTCACCTAATACGTATCGTGCTGTGGGGTGGGCTAATTAAGTACAAATTAGTGACAATCTTATAACCAACAATGATGAATGAGACAAAAAAAACTGTTTTATCTCTATCAGAGTGGTTGGTGCCTGAGACGTGTAATAAAGGGCGTGTGGGAGCCGAATAACAGAAAAAAAATGCAGATGTAGATTGTGAAGATCTAGAAAAGTGTTTAGAGCTTTTAGGGGAAAAACCCAGAACTTTGAGGGGCCTAAAAAAGATTGAGCCAGGCCTGCAGATGAGTCGGGGGATATTGTAGGGAAATTTCCCAGAAGGAATAAAACGGCAGAGGCTGAATGTAAAGGGGAAATGAAACTCTCCAAATTAATGAAACATTGAAGGCTGATACCAAGGGCAACAGAAAGTAGTACAGGGTGCACACCCCCAAAAGTCCTTCTAGAGTGTTACCAGAATCCTACATTAATTTTGTTTGGGAACAGGCAGAGTATTCTTTCTGGGATAGTTTAAATCCCAGATAGATGACAGGGATGATTTGCCCAGATGCCCCAAATTAAATATTTACTTTCCCTGCTCAAGGGTAAAGCCCTGGATTTGGGTCCCGTGCAAACATGATACTAATTACCCAACACGCCAAGGATCAACTAAAAGATGCTTTTGGCAACACAGAAGATATAAAAACTGCTATTTTATCGATTGACTGATCAGGTCTGCCTTCTGACCTCAGAGCATAGAAGTTCTGCATCAAGTCATGAGTTTGCCCAAGGGTCTAAAAAGATTTGCATGATTGGGGTGGATCGGAATGGATGGTCGGTCGGTTGTTTTAAGGAAAGTTATTTAGTACTATAGTATGAGTTACACTTAATATACAGGACACGTTTACAATAAAAGCATTCTGATGGTTGGAGGCTTATTTTATTTGAGTATAGGTGAGAAAAAGGTCACCACCATCATCACAAAACCCCCCCCAAACAGTTAGTTACTCAGAAAACTCAGGAGATCAATTTAAAGCTCATAAAGCTAACTGGGTGTACTATGGCCGAAGTGTCTAAGACAAGGCCCTCTAACAGACCCTCAGAGACACTCGTACCAGAATATGCGTGTTCTTAAAAAAATCAAGGGGGTTGCTCTCGGTTAACACTAGGGGGGAAGAAAAAGGGCTGAAACTATGCTTAAGGTGTTGGGGGAAAGGGCAGAAAAATTCCCCGTACATTTTAAATTTTTTAACTCCCGGAAGGAAGCACCATACCACTATGTCCCAATAATTTAAAGGGAAACCCCCGGCTAGTAGGGCGTTTCTCCAGTAGAGATGAAACAGTTAGCCTAAAAAGGTGCCCCTGATTAGGGGGGCAAAAACTCTAATCTGGTGGGGAACACAAGTTGCTGCCCCCTACAGTTTGAGGGTTTGAATGGGAACAGATTGCCTTAGCAAACCCTCCCAAAAAATTTAAATTTTTCTAAAAAATGGGGGTTGGATCCGTGATGCCCCTTGGGGTATCTTTAAAATTTTTATCATTTAGGATTTGGTTTTTGGTCCCACCTTGGGGTTTTTTTTATTTTTAAGTTGAATTTGGGAAAATCCCCGCGACTGATCACACTTTGTGATCGGGGCCCCCCCTTTTATGTCTGGACCTCTATTATGTTGTGATCTGAGTATACCCCTTTTTATATGATGACATTTCGTATCGATATCATTGAAAGATGAGGCCCCGTGTATTCTCCAATCTTGTGGGTTTAATTTGCGGTTTAAAAGGGGAAAATTTTGGGGCAGAGATTTAAAAGCTCGGGGTGGGGAGTTTTCATCTGAGCTCCTCTGGTGTTATCTCTGCTACCACATTATTTGAAATTCCCCCCTTTTTTTTTTGTTAAACCCCCTTGGAGAAGATGGGGGGCGGGGCTGGAAGGTTTTCCCGACATTGGTCAATTTTAGAACTGTTCCGGGGTTTTTGGGACGTTGCATCTGGAGGCTTGTATACAACCACATAAAGGTTTTTATTTATTTTTATTAAAAATTTTCTACATCATTTGAGGTTTAGTAGTTCACATATAAGTGACTCGGATATACAGGAACCCCCCCCCTTTTCCTGTTCACTTGTCACATCTGTTGGTTGTAGCCGGGACCCAAAATTTTATTGTCAAAGGGTCCTTTATGGGTTCTGTGAAAATAACAAACATTGCTTTTTACTCTGTAAGATCCACGGATGTAAGGTATCTTGTTGTTTTTGCTGGTTTTTACCCTGTATTTTAAAAGATGAATGGTTTTTGGTTGTAGGGGGGGGGCTTTTTCCTGGCCTAATATCTGTTGTTCTGGGTGGAGGCCATTGCTGTGGTTACTCCAGAAATGATAAATTGGTGTACGTTTCTTTTTCCTGCCAGCTTTTTTCCCCTTTCCCCCCCAAAAAACCCCCTGGGGGCTTTGGTACCCCCTTTTTCCCTGGGGTGGGGGTTTTGTCGTCTTGTACCCTTCAAGTGGTGTGCCCGGGGAAAAGGTTATAACTTTTTTCCGAACTGATGAGTGACACATTTCAGGGTGGAAAATTAAAAAAAGGGGGGGGGCATTTCCTTTTGTCATATGGGCGGCATTTTTGGGGGGGAAAAATTTCATGTCCCCCCTTTTCCCCCAAAAATTATGCCTGCGATAAACATAATATTTGCATAGGCCTGGTTTTGTTTGCTTTTTTTTTTTGACTGTGTTCCCTATTGGTTGTTTTCCTGTCTCTTTCTATCTTCAGCACTGTGCTAACATCCCCCTTTTTTTCATCTCCAACCTAGCACCTTCAGGGCACTTCCCCGGAAACACCCCCCTCAGGGCACTGTCATCTAGGACAATACTAGCACCCTCAGGGCACTGTCCTCCAGGACAACACTAGCACCCTCAGGAGAACTATCCTCAGGACAACACTAGCACCCTGAGCACTGTTTTCTGGACACACTAGCACCCTCAGGAGAACTATCCTCCCGGACAACACTAGCACCCTCAGGAGCGCTGTCGTTCATGGCAGCCCCTTCCAAACCACCCTTCTTATTTTCCCAGCTGTCTACCATGTCGACATGGCTTTTAAGAAGGATCTTTTATTGGTGTTCTTGTCTTTTAATATAGATGCAATTCCCTCCTACAGGTGTATCTCGTTTGGGCAGACATATTCTACACCATCAAGTAAGTTAAACCTTTTCCAGTAGTGCATGTTAGCGGGGAACTATTGTAGCTGCAGTCATCTAGAAATTTGTCCCATAGCCACTTGTAAGTTTGAGAGAAGCGTCTCAGTGTCGGTGTCAACAGCGCTTGCCCAGAGTGCAGCTTACAAGGAGGCAGTCTCAAGACAAGTTTTATAATCTCTCTTCTCTTGGCTTGACAGTTTGCCCCCGGTTACCCTTATTGGGGTGTTTATTCTTCCTGTCCTGTTGTGACGAACCATTACTACTGGTCCCTGTCACTTGATAGGTGCCAACATAACCCCTTTTATTGGATGGGTTGTAACTGTTACTGTAGAAACTTATTTCTTTGCTAAAAGTTCCACAGATTAAGTAAACCGTATGGAGCCTTAGACATACCACGGATAGGCCCTCGGAGTTTATGAACCCACACACCCAACCAAAACAGACATACACATTCAAGTTGGCGGAGGTAACAATTGTGTACATTTTAATTGATAGATTTATTCTCCTAGGAAGGCCTAGGCAAGTTTGTACAGTTAGTAACTAATATTAGGATTATTGAGGCGACTTTATATATTAATAATGTAGCTCTAGCACCCTAACATAGGTAGTTTGAAGGCCTGAATAGGCGAACATTAGATTATGTCAGCTAACGAGAACTGGCAGCCCCACACTTGACCTAGGCTGACGAGATGCTGGGCATTTCTTCTTAGAACAGACTTCACGGGTGAAGAAGTGCTGCGACCAGGGTAGCATTCCCACGTGACTCCCAACATCTGTCCTGGGGCCCGGAAGAGGTATCCCGAAGTACTGTGGATATCTTACTCCATCCAGACCCAATACAGTAGGACCTTACCTCTTTTCTTCTCAGTATCTGGCCAGTTTTCTGCAGGAAACGTGTGTAGGGTTTTGTTGTGGGTCTCTCGTGCGGTCGGACGCAATTTAGCAGGTACCAGCATCCCATCGTTGAGTAAAAGTCTGGAAGCTAGTGTCCCTTACTGTTTAGATATTGCTTGGAGAATATACCATAGAGTTGGCGATTCTGAGTTAATACAGGACACTAATACCACTTAAATTTGGCAGATTAGGTCCTTTCCTACACATGGTGTTTCGAGGGGTTATAGACTTAGGGAGAGTGGAAGTCTAGTAGACATTTCTACTCCATCAAGTAAGTTAAACCCTTTCATAATCGTGCATGTAGTGGGAATTCTTTCAGCTGCAGTTAGCTAGAAATTTGTCCCATAGCCACTTGTAAGTCTGAGAGAAGCGTCTCAGAGTGTCGGTGTCAACAGCTCTTGCCCAGAGTGCAGCTTACAATGAGGCAGTCCCAAGACAAGTTTTTATATGGTCCTTCAATAACCGAGATGTGGAATAGCTAGTTTAGCAGACAGATTAGACTTAATTAGCTAGGACACTGGTAATGTACCAGGCATTATCAAAGTTAGGTTAAGTTATCACACCTAGGCCCAAAGACTTACACAGGCTAGGTTAAGCTAACTAATCAGAAGTTTATTATTTACAGTAATCTACAGGCAGGCTAAGTATCCTAGTTAAGATTTTGAGTTTATTTATTTACAGTGATTACAAGTAAGCCAGGTTAGGAAACTTGTATATTTAATTACTTAGTGAATTGCAAGGCAGCCACAGTTAGGTTAGGCCTCTGCAATATTTATAACAGTTATAACAGCTAGGTCAGATTTAACCTAGTTATCACTTACCTTAATTGCAAGCTAGATTTAGGCTAGTTGCACACTAATTTCAACAGTTATATAAAGTTAGGCTAGGATTTATCTTCTCCAACTAACTACACAATTAAACAAGCTAGGCTCAGTTAAGCCAAGCTAATTACACAACATTATTCATATACTGTTTATAAGTTGAATTACTGAATTTATTTTGTGTTAACCAAGTGAATTTAATTTGCAAAGACTACATATTTTAACTGTGTGAATTTTATTGTATTTGACTCATTTTAATTGGTGATTTGCACCAGAGGCTAGCTAAGTCCTGTAATTGTTTACTGAGGTGTACAGGGAATCGCTAGGTTAAGCTTTCATAACAACAATATACATTTTAGTTGGGTTTGAGGGCTATCAGTGTACATTTAATTGAGTCAAGTCAATATATAAGTAAAGTCGTTAAGCTTGTTGAGGAGCTTTTGGTCTCACTTATTCTCACCTAATACCGTATCGTGCTGTGGGGTGGGCTAATTAAAGTACAAATTAGTGACACACTCTTAACTAAACCACAACAATGACGAATGAGACTCAGAAAGAAACTGCCCTATCTCTAAGTCAGCTAAAGCGGTCTATGAGTGCCCACAAGAGACGTGTAATCAAGGCGTGTAGGGAGGGCCGAGATAACAGACAAAATGCAGATGTAGATTATGAAGATCTAGAAAAGTGTTTAGAGCTTTTAGAGGAAAAGCTAGCAGACTTTGAGACAGCCTACCAAGATTATGAGGCAGGAACCCTTGCTGCAGATGAGTCAGAGGATATTGTAGAGGCAATTCAGAAGGAATACGACGAGCATGAGGCTGAATGTAAAGCGGAGATGAAACTGCAAACAGTTAATTAAAACATTGAAGGCTGATACAGCAGGGGCAACAAAAAATAGTACAGGGTGCACAGGCCACCACAGTCCTCTAGAGTGTTACCCAGAATGCCTACATTAAATTTACCAATGTTCGACTGAACCTTGACAGATACATTGCTTTCTGGGATCAGTTTAAATCACAGATAGATGACAGGGATGATTTGTCAGATGCCACCAAACTACAGTACTTACGTTCACAGCTCAAGGGTAAAGCCCTGGACTTGATCCGGCATTACCAAACCACTGATATTAATTATCAACATGCCAAGGATCAACTAAAGAATGCGTATGGCAACACAGAGGAGATAATGATAGCTATATTTATCGATTGTCCGATCTTGAGGTTTTCCGTCATGACCATCAGAGCTTAAGAAGTTCCGAATCGAAGTTTTGAGTTTTGACAAATAGTCTCAAAGATCTATATGATTGGGGTATGAAATGGATGGTCAGTCAGACAATTCAGAGGAAACTAGCTAGCACTACAGTACATGAGTTACATTTGAAGTATAGGACTAACCGGTTTACAATACAACAAATTATTGAGGGTTGGGAGATCTCGTTTCTCATTTGAGCATAGGTGAGAGAGAAGAGTCACCGCCATCATCACATAAACAAACAGTTAGTTACTCAGAAATCTCGGAGATCAATTTAAAGCTCATAACACTAACGTTGGGATGTACTATGGCAAAGAAGTGTCTAAGACAATGACCTCTAAGCAGACCCTCAGAGACACTCGTACCAGAATATGTGTTCTGCGAAGGCGAACACACTAGCACGAGTTGCTCTCGGTATGCAACACTGAGCAGTAGACGGCAGAGACTAAAGGAGTTGCAGCTATGCTTAAGGTGTTGTGGGGGACATGAGACAGAAGATTGCCAGTCACATCTTTCAGAGTGCTATAATTGCCGGAAAGGTAAGCACCATACTGCACTATGTCCCAATAATTTAAGGGAACCCCAGGCTAGTAGAGGACTTGTCTCCAGTAGAGATGAAAGCGAGTCCGAGCCTGAAGTGGTAGCCAGCGTGATTAGTGTGGGCAAAGTCTCTAATCTGAGTGAGAAGCACAGAGTTGCTGCCCTATGTACAGTCATGGCAGGGGTTGTGAACGGGAACAGATCCGAAACATCCCAATTATTCTTTGACTCAGGAGCACAAGTGTCCATGATAACAGAGAAGTTGGTGGCTAAGTTAAAGTTGAAGGCCATCGACAAAGTTAATGCGACATTGGGAGGTGCTATAAGTCAGGGCCCACCCAAGTCTTATGATGTTGTGGATGAAACTGTTAAATTGGGTGGACATCGAAGAAATATTACAGCTTTTTTAGTAAAGACGTTACCTGCGGCTATTACGACCAGAGGTCTTGCAGCAGCAACCAAACAATTGAAAGACCTTGGTGTGAAGCTGGCAGACCAGGACATTACCAGACACAGTCAGAAATGTAGTTATACTGGTGGGAGCCAACTATCTAGATGACTTCCTGTCTAAACGACGGACTCTTAAGGAAGGAATTGGTTTATACAGATCCCCAGTAGGATATATCATCGGTGGCAGAATTCCAAATGAGTTCCCTGCAACGCCAGGGAGGGGGGAAGCTGACACCACGATAGCTGGGGGAGTAGTGATAATGAATGTTAGTGTACACGATGAACCGCCAGGTAAGCCAAACCAAGTAGGGAGTGACAGACACTCATCAATCTTGGGGAGACGCTTTTATGGGGTACCTAAAGAGGAGATAGATTGTCATTAAACCCAGGAACCTCGTATCAGTGGGAAGAAGGGCTACAAGGGCATATGGGTCACTGGGTGGGAAAGTACGAAGCTGCTCAGACAAGGCTAGATGTGTGAAAGACATTAAAGTTAAAGTGAAGGGTGTTAAGACCACCGGAACCCACAAGTTTACACCCCAGCGGTCACACGGCGGAAACTGGACAGTCAGAGTTAGACCAGAGTCTGCTCGACGAGAGTGACCGGACGGCACTCGTGTCCAGGGCCTGCTGTAAGGGCATGCGGAAGGTGAACTCGATGTAGACTTATTGTCTACCTTCGCTGGCGGGAGGATGTGGAAACTTATTTCTTTGCTAAAAGTTCCACAGGGTAAGTAAGCCGTATGGAGCTTTAGACATACCACGGATAGGCCCTCGGAGTTTATGAACCCACACACCCAACCAAAACAAACATAATAATAATAATAATAATATCTTTATTTACTACAAGTACATGTACATGGTATACAGGCCTAGCTGACATCAGTGACATACTACTATATAGAAAGTCCCTTGTTATGCTGAGCATTTCGGGCAGATTAGGACAGTGTCCTAGGATGCGACTCACACCAGTCGACTAACACCCAGGTACCCATTTTACTGATGGGGAACATAGACAACAGGTGTAAAGAAACACGCCCAATGTTTCTGCCCTGGCGGAGGTAACAATTGTGTACATTTTAATTGATAGATTTATTCTCCTAGGAAGGCCTAGGCAAGTTTGTAGTACAGTTAGTAACTAATATTAGGAATATTGAGGCGACTTTAAATATTAATAATGTAGCTCTAGCACCCTAACATAGGTAGTTTGAGGCCTGAATAGGCGAACATTAGATTATGTCAGCTAACGAAAACTGGCAGCCCCACACTTGACCTAGGCTGACGAGATGCTAGGGCATTTCTTCTTAGAACAGACTTCACCGAGTGAAGAAGGGCTGCGACCAGGGCAGCATTCTCCACGTGACTCCCAACATCTGTCCTGGGGGCCCGGAAGAGGTATCCTGAAGTACTGTGGATACAGTGGAACCCCGGTTAACGTAATTAATCCGTTCCAGGAGCTATTACTTAATCTGAATCTTTTGTAATCCGAAACCTTATTTCCCATAAGAAATAATGTAAATACAATTAATCCGTTCCACAAATGAATATTCACCTATAAAAAAATATAAATAACATTTACTTACCTTTATTGAAGAGACTTGCAGGCATCTGGAAGATATAGATGATGACTGGAGCAGGGTGTTAGTGGTTGGAAGGGGAATCCCCCTCCAAAAGGACTTCAGGTAACAAGTCCCTCTCTGGGGTTACTTCCCTTCTTGGTCTTTTAATGCCACTAGGACCAGCTTGAGAGTCACTAGACCCCTTCCTGGTGAAGTAACTATCCACAGTCCTCTGTTTCTGGCGACTTTTTAACACTTTCCTGAAGTGCAACATGGCTCTGTCACTGAAGTGGCTGCACAGAAGGCTCATTTCAGCTTGCTCAGGGTGGTGTCTTTCAATAAATGTCTGCAACTCATTCCACTTTGTACACATCTCCTTAAGCACTGAAGAGGGCACCTTCTTCTGTCTCTCTCCCTCCTCCTTTGAAGCAATAACCTCAGCTGTGGTCTGTTGCTGTTCCAGATGAAGCTCTTGCAGCTCTTCAGTTGTTAGCTCTACCCTGTGCTCCTCCACCAACTCTTCCACATCCTCACCACTCACCTCCAACCCCAGGCTGTTCCCCAATGCCACAATATCTTCCACAACAGGCACAGGGTCGTCAGGGTCAGGGTCAGCCTTAAATCCTTCAAAATCTCTCTGTTGGACACAACTTGGCCACAATGGTCTCCAAGCAGAGTTCAAAGTTCTGGAAGTCACTCCCTCCCAAGCCTTACCTATAAGGCGTATGCAATGCACGATATTGAAGTGATCTTTCCAGAACTCTCTTAGGGTCAATGCAGTGTCTAAGGTCACATCAAAGCACTTCTGAAACACTGCTTTGGTGTACAGTTTCTTGAAGTTTGCAATGACCTGCTGGTCCATGAGCTGGATTAGAGGAGTGGTGTTAGGAGGCAAGAACTTCACTCTGATGAAATTGAAGTTGTCAGACAAACACTCTTCCAAGTTGTGAGGATGAGCAGGAGCATTGTCCAGTACCAGGAGGCACTTGAGTGGCAATTTCTTTTCCAGGATGTATTTCTTCACAGTAGGGACAAACACTCCAGTCACCCATTCCTTGAAAATCTCCGTAGTGACCCATGCCTTGGTGTTAGCCTTCCAATGCACACACAAATTATTCTTGTCAACACTGTGTTTCTTGAAGGGTCTGGGATTTTCATAGTGATGCACCAGTAAAGGCTTCACTTTAAAATCACCACTGGCATTGGCACACATCTAAGAGTTAGCCTGTCTTTCATAGGCTTGTGTCCTGGCTGTGCCTTTTCCTCCTGAGTAATGAAGTTCCTGTTGGGCATTTTCTTCCAAAACAGGCCTGTTTCATCACAATTAAACACTTGTTGGGGTTCGAATTTTTCAGTGTCTACGAACCCTGGAATTCCTGCACAATTTTTTCAGCTACACGTTTGTCTGAGCTGGCTGCCTCACCATGCCTCACAACACTGTGTATGCCACTACGTTTCTTAAACCTGTCAAACCAGCCTCTGCTGGCTTTAAAATCACTCGCCTCACCACTGGTTGCAGGCATTGTCTTTACAAGATCTGCGTACAACTTCCTTGCCTTTTCACAAATTATCACCATGGAAATACTATCACCCGCTCTCTGTTTTTTATTGATCCACACCATCAGTAACTTCTCAACCTCATCCACTATTTTCGATCTTTGTTTCGCTAGCAAATTAACCCCTTTTGCAACATTAGCTTCCTTGATCTCATTTCTCTGTGCCAGGATAGTGCCGATAGTAGATGGGGTTTTCTTGTACATCCTGGCAAGATCACTCAGACGTACGCCACTCTCATATTTTTCTATAATCTCTTTCTTCAGTTCGATGGTGTTCCTCACTCTCTTTACTACTGGGGTGCCACTAGGAAGCTTCTTTGGACCCATGGTGATTTATTTCACAGTGACAATCACTAAACCACCAAAAAAGACACCAAATGTATTGTGAATATTTGAAAGAGTGCGCTGGGTAATGTTCTCTCAATGGTAAACAACGCTTCACTGGCGTCTTGCGCAGGCGCAGGCCAGGCGCGAAGCAGGCGGACAGGTCAAATATGTTTCGCTAACCGGGTTTTTTCGCTAACTGATACCGAAAAAGCTTTCGGTTACTGATTTTTCGTTAACTAAGCATTTCGTTAACCGGGGTTCCACTGTATCTTACTCCATCCAGACCCAATATAGTAGGACCTTACCTTTTTCTTCTCAGTATCTACCTGGAGTCTACCTGAGAGAATTCCAGGGGTCAACGCCCCGCGGCCCGGTCTGTGACCAGGCCTCCTGTTGGACCAGAGCCTGATCAACCAGGCTGTTACTGCTGGCCCACGCAGTCCAACGTACGAACCCTAGCCCGGCTGATCAGGTACCGACTTGAGGTGCCTGTCCAGTGCCTGCATGAAGACAGCCAGGGTTTGTTGGTAATCCCCTGATGCATGCTGGGAGGCAGCTGAACAATCTTGGGCCCCTCACACTTATTGTGTTGTCCCCAACGTGCTAGTGGCACCCCTGCTCTTCATTGGGGGATGTTACATCGCCTGCCGAGTCTTTGCTTTCGTAGGGAGTGATTTTTGTGTGCAAGTTTGGTACTAAGCCCTCGAGATTTTTCCATGTGTATATAATAATGTACCTCTCCCGCCTGCGTTCCAGAGAGTACAGGTTTAGGAACTTCAAGCGTTCCCAGTAGTTGAGGTGGTTTATCGCACTTATGCGTGCGGTGAAGGTTCTCTGCACATTTTCAAGGTCTGCAATTTCACCCGCCTTGAAAGGTGCGTTAGTGTGCAGCAATATTCCAGCCTAGATAGAACAAGCGATCTGTAAAGTGTCAACAT